>APFE030559162.1:0-34962 GCA_000404065.3 Pinus taeda
TTGCAAATAGAACATTCAACTTCATTTTCAAGAACCGAAAAGTTGTTATAGGTCCTTTTTGTAATTCCGGTCATACTTCTTTGTTTTTGAGCTTCCCTAGTCATGATTGTTTTATATGCAACACATTGAGCTGCTTTGTGACCAAAGTTATGGCAAGAAAAGCATTGTCCATTGAAGAAACTTCTGCGGTTATCGAATCTACCGGCGACGTGATTGTAATCTCTATTGTTATTCACTCTTGAACCAAATTGAGAAGACCTTACTTGTGGCTGGTTGTAACTTTTGTTCACTCTTAAAACAGATTGCCCCTGATAGCCCTTGTTTGCAATTTGTCCCTGCTTTACCTGATAGTCTCCATTGTGCTTTTGCTCACTCCTTTTTGCTGCATCAAGATAACTTTTTGAAGTGGATGCTTGAGAAGTTTCTCCATTATAGCCCATACCTGTCTTGTTTAGAGGGGAACGTTGTACATTGATAATCTCATCCAGAGTTTCAGATCCTTTGACAAACTTAAGATTAATAGCTTTTGTTTTCTCAATCTCTTTTCTAAGAGCAACAATTTCACTTTCTAACTTTTCAAAATGTTTTTCCTTTTCATCAATTTGAAATTGTAGAGTATCAATGATCATATTCTTTTCTTCTATACATCTCTTGAGTCTAGTAATTTCTTCAAAAAGGTTATCCACATCTATAGCATCCATATAATCATCATCTTCAAATGCCATTAACAGTTTATATTCATTACCTCGTTCATCTTCATCACTATTTGATAGACCATCACTATCTTCATGAGTGTAGTAGCTTTTCTTATTTGCACCCTGTTTTCTTGTTCCATCTAGCAGGTTCCTTTCCTTTATCCTTATAAGGACATTTTGCAGCATAATGACCTACTCTTCCACAAGCAAAGCATTTAAAAGGTAACTTACCTCTGAACCTTCCAGAACCCCTTTGAAGATTTCTGACAAAGTTTGATTCTTCTTCCTCTTCTTCTGGGACGTGACTTGCTTCATAATAATCTCCTTTGCCTGATGCCTTGAAAGCAGCTTCTCTTCTATCTGGTGGACCTCCCTTTCTCATTTCATAAGAAGTTAGAATTCCATGTAGTTGAGACATAGTAAGAATTCGTAGATTTTCTTTTTCTTCTATTGCAGATACTTTAGATTCAAACTTGGGGGACAATGATCTTAGAACCTTTTCAACCACAATAGCCTCTTTTATTTCTTCACCCAAATTTTTCATACAATTAACAACTTCATCTACCCGAAGAAAATATTTAGCCACACTTTCATCATTATACATCTTGAGAGTCTCATACTGAATCCTGAGAGTTTGAAGTTTGGCACGCTTTACCTGTTCATCTCCTTCATAGCTTGTGACAATTTTGTCCCATATCTCTTTTGCGGATTTATAGTGCATTACCTTCATGAATTCCGATTGGGATATACATCCTAATAGGGTACTGACTGCTTTTGCATTTGTTTCATACTTCTTCTTCTCGTCTGCATATGTAGGAGTAGTTGAAGGAAAAGCATAGCCTGTCTCTACGATGTTCCAAACTTCTGTACCAAGAGATTGAAGATAGGCAGTAACTCTTACCTTCCAATAATTGAAGTTTGTCCCATCAAAAACCGGTGGCCTAATAGATGCTTCCTTCTCGTAGTTGCTCATGATGAAGATCTTCCTTCAAGCGATCAAGCTTCTTTAGAAGGACCTGCTCTGATACCAATTGTTGAAAATAATACTGAGAGGGGGGGTGAATCAGTATTATCTAGTCCTTTTACCAAATCTTCCTTATTTACACTTTGAATTATTTTTCATATCAGTACCATAAAATAATGAGCATGAACAAGAAAAATAGACAGTCACATCAAAGAACACCAGATATAAGGTGGAAACCCAATGTGGGTGAAAACCACCTGCTGCAATATGTCTCTATCTTCTTTCAATTTAGAAAACTCCTTTTACAATGGTCTTGTACTGGTGCAGTCCTTTACCAGTACGCAGGCTGCAACCTGCTGAGAGCTACAACTCTCTCTCGTTTTTCAGTTTCTCCTGAAAGGGAGCTACAACCCCCTACTTCTTTTCAAGGACCACTTTTCATAAATTTTCAAACTAGATCCATATACATCAAATGATCATCAAGTACATGTAAATTACACAGTCAGTTGCAGTAACCAGATCAACAATAATAGAACTGAACCTAGAACACCTTATCAACAGAAAAATTCAGTCAACAGAAGATCTTAAGACAGATACGCAGTTTTCCTTTCACTGGCCTGCGTGCCCACGCACTTCACCTTCTGCGCCCCTGCGTATGCACGCAGAAAGCCTTCTGTCGCACCGCGTGCCTACGAACTTCTTCTTCAATCGCGATGTGTACTGTTGTTGCAAGTACGCACCCAGATACACTATCGCGTCGCATACTTCACTGAAGCCACGCACCCAAAGACACTATCGCACCGCGTACTTTTTCTGTGCGTACGCACCTGAACCTCCATCGCTCTGCGTACCCACGCACTGCGCCTTCGTCGCCCCTGCGTACCCACGCACTTATCCTTCTTCTGCTCTGCGTGCCCACGCACTCGCACCGTTAATCACCTGCGTACCTCTGATTAGGGCCGAAATACAGTTAGATGCTCAGATCTGATCTTGCGCTCGAGAGATCACCCTTCACAGATTCGCTTTCAACTTCACTTTTATAGATCAAGCTTTTAAACTGAGAACCCAATATTTCAGATCTTAAGATATTCAATTTTCAAAAGATGCACAAGCCAAATGATCTCCGTTTCTTTATATAGGCAAGCTCTTCCTCAAATCATGGACCAATACCACGGGCCAAAACCATAATAATACAATACTGTCGGCTAAATACCAAGGGTTAAACATAAGAAACCCCACGTGTGCGCGCTTTACTGCCTTGAAGAGTGTGCACTGGGGGTACGCACCTTCTGAACGGGTGACCTGCGGGTATGTACGCACTTTTTGTATGGAATACCTGCGTGTACGCGCCTTTTGTACTGAGTACCTGCGTACCCGTTACTTTCTCCAATATTTGAAAGCTGATCATCAATCTCTGCTACTGACCTAATGTACAGTGCTCCATCACCTGCAAGAGTTGCCATCAAGGACAACACTTTATCCATAATGCCAACAGTTGATCCATGTATAATTTGTTCATAAGATAATAAAATATTTAGCAGTGCGGCAACAATAGGGTGGTTTTTTGCCCAGGATGGATTTTCCTCCAGAAACATTTGTATCTATGTGTTGAATGATTTTATGGTTTCATGTTTAATTGTGTTGCACTAATATATAATTATATGTTTCATTTTATTCATATAAAAATATTTAATTAATTGGAGAAAAATTGTAAAATTGTCACACTATTGATTCACCCTCCCCCCTCCCCCCCATCAGTAGTGATATAATCTCCAAAAATTTGTCCTTCCTTCTCAAAACACTTATGCCCCTGTGGAAAACTATTGTGAAACCTAATCCTATTTGGGTTCAAACCTCAGCACCATGGTCTTTGGCATGTTGATTTGATATGTGGGGGAGTAATTTTTTTTGAACTTTTCACTACTGTGCAAGATTGAAACTAAAAAAGTAGTGGACGATAAAATAAATGAGCATGTTTCTATGGTTGGTGACTTAAGCGAAGGCTATGTTGATTTGACACAGTTTGAATCATGATGGTGTGTGGGTATGCTTAAACATATTTGATTGGATAAGGTGGTTACATTATAATGTAGCAGAGTAGCAACTACTCGTATGGTGACAATAATTATCTTATGTATTCCTCATTATTCAATCATGCATTTAAAAGTGTAGTTTGTCTTTACTATAATTACATTTATCTCTCATTTAAACTTAATGAAGCACCAAGCCCTAATTCTCGTGTCGAACTGAAAATACTAACCATTTGTCATCGGAATCATGTGATCCCATACTCAAAGAGGTCGATGATACATATTTTCTTCTATAATGGTCAACAAGATCTAGTAACTCCTGTGACACAAAGTCATTCTAACTACCGAAAACATGCCAATACTTTGTTTTCACATGATGATCCATCCTTGTTGTTGTAATATGCTTTGCAACTCCCCTGACTATATCTCATTCATTTTGTTGATCTTGATCCTTGATTATTTATGCTAGATCAATGTGTGAGGAAACAGACTATTGTTAGCATAATAGGGGTTGGTTACGAATCATGCAGTAAACTATAAGATCTATTATATTCTAGTAGTATTCATCACCAACCCTGAATCTTGCAGTTGGTGTTGTAAAATGAAATGTGCTAAAGTTGGGTCACTTGCAAGTTCCAACAAACATGAGACATTAATGCATTCCCATTGATTGTTGACAAGAGAATTTACCATTAAAAAATGTAAGCCTCCAAGTACTACAAAAAAAATTCTAACCTTTTATCCCATATAGTGTGTTGAATTCAATGGGAAAAATGTTGTTAGGAGGAGGGCCTTAAGGGATCCCATATCGTCTAACACAAGATCAATAAAAATTTAAAGAATTGTGATTTGGAAAAGGAAATTATTTTTATTAGGTTGGAGAGAAAAAAAATCAAGAACATAAAAAGAGCAGGAAGATTTTATTCCTTCCTCACCACTTCCATCCCATTATCCTAATAAATATATGATATAAAATTTATTTTGGACAACGACTTTCAGTATAACTTCAACCTATGCCCAATTTCAAGAAAAGAAGTTTGATTTTAGTCAATGCTTCTGATTTGAATAGATCAGTTTTAAAAAAGGGTCTCTATCTTGTAGGGTCCCATCCATCGAGTTGTAAATTTAACTTTAAAATATTTGAACCTTGAATCGAAGAGGAGAGCCCAATCTCTCGTTGTAATTGTTTCCTTTGAATAAATATATTATGCCATTTCTTCCTTTGTTCCTCTACAAATGTAGTTTTGTGAATCGCATCTTGCCTGATCTCATCGAGTTGATTCAAATACAACAACCTCTATTATTTTGCCTCACTCAAGTCCATTTCCAACTAAGAATCATTCTAAAATTCTTGATTTGAAACTCTATTGGGAGGAGTACCTACTTCCCATAGGCAAATTCATATGCGGTACATCCTATAGTGCTCCACCAGATCATCTTGTAAGCCTGAATACCTTCATTCAGCCAGTCAACCCAGTCCTTGTGATAGATCCACACTATATTAGTGAGTATAGCTTCTAGTACCTTATTGGTGGACTCAACTTGGTCATTCACTTCAGGGTGGTATGAGGTAGAAGTCTTGTGCCTAATTTTATACTACTCAGTGATAGATTTAATGAGCCTGGATGTAAATTGTGCCACTTGATTTGTGACGATCTCCCTAGGCATGCCAAACCTTGTAAAATTTTATTCATAAATAAATTATACTATTTCCTATTCATTAACCCAGAGAAAATCCTTTTCCTCAACCCATTTTGTGACGTAGTATAATTCTTCTTCCTTGACATTGGTGTGATTGGGCCTACAAAATTCAAGGCCAACTTCTTGAATAGTTTGACTAGCACTTGCGAATGTAATGGAATTTCTTTTGCTCACACTTGCCTCCCCATCCATTGGAAACTATCACATTTGTGCATGTATTTCTTAACATCTTTAAACAGGATCGACCAATAATATCCAAACTACACCATCTTGTAGGTGGTTCATTTTCAAACTGATGACCTCCACAGAGCATTTCATCCTCCCAAACGCGCCTGTGAATAATAAGGTCCACTCTTGTGTGCAACAGGTCTCCATTAATCGAGGAATACGAGGAATTTTGTTTATAGTCCTACTATTTTCACAAGCTGGAAGTTGTTGAGGTAATTTTCCTGTTGCTAAATAATTCACAATGTTTGCAAACCAAGGCAAGTAAGTAGACACTTCAAACAATTGTTCATCAAGGATATTAACATCTACAGGAATATCATTATTTTCATTATGTGACCTAGAAAATAAATCAACAATATTGTCTTTACTAGGCTAGTCCAAAATTGTGACATTGAATTTCTATAATAGCAAAAGCCATCTCGTGATTCAGACACTAGTTACTGAATTATTCATCATGTATCTTATAGTTGTGTGGTCAGTGTGAATAAATACTTTGTAACCCATAATACAACGCTTGAACTTGTTTATGGAATACACGACCACTAAGAATTCATTTTCTATCATAGTATACTTTCGTTCAATGAGGGTTAGATTCTTACTATTATAGTAAATGGCATAATAAAACTGGTCTTATTTCTACCCAAGGACAACCCCCAGAGTTGTGTCTAATGCATCCATGGAAATATGAAGGGGGAGGGACCAATTTGGTCCCCTCGAAATAGGTGCAACATAAAAAAAATTCCCTCAAAGTCTCAAAAGCACACTGACAATGATTATTCCATAGAAAAGCATCATCTTTGGATAGTAACTTAAGTAATGGTGTGGCAATTTTTGTAAAATTTCCAATGAAGCATCTATAATATCCAACAAAACCAAGGAAGCTTCTTATCTCATTTTTCATTATAGAAATCAGTAACTGAGGCAGAAATTTGATCTTGTTTGGATCTACTTCAATTCTTGTAGCATAAGCCACATGACCAAGAACTACACCCCTAGTTAGTAGAATGTGACATTTTAAGTTACTCAAGGAAAGGCATGCTTCCTAACATCTAATAAACACTTTCTCGATATTTTTCAAAGCTTCCTCAAATGAATCATTGTAAATAAAGCATCCATATATACCTCCATGTAATCATGAATAACGTTTGAGAAAATCCCTAGGACAACTCTTTGAAAGGTGGCAAGGGCATTACATAAATGAAAAGGAAACACACAGTTGGAAAAAGTTCCCCAATGTCACGTAAATGTCATTTTCTTTTGGCCCTCTTGGAGCTATTTGGATTTGATAATACCCATTGTACCCATCTAAACATAAAAAATATTTATATCCCACTAAGGTGTCTAAGACCTAGTCGATGAAAGGGAGAGGAAAGTAATATTTCATGGTATCTTTGTTCAGCTCCCAAAAGTCTACACACACATGCCATTTCCCTTAAGGTTTAAACACTACAACTAGGGGGGAACCAATTTGTTGTCAAATATTAGGTAGATCAAATTAGTGTTGATATTTTTTTGTAACTCTTTCTTAACCACTTCCTTAAGTGTTGGATTCATACAACTCTAGGGCTGCCGATTAGGACATGAGTCAATTTGAGTGTAAATATGGTGCGAATAGATTATTGGATCGATCCCCTTCACATATCAGTAGTCCCAAGCAAATGCCTTTGTTTGTTCCTGCAAAACTTGGATTAGTTCCTTATACTAATCATTAGTAAGTTCGTTACTAATAGTCAAGAATTTTCCAGGACTTATTTCAACATGAATATAGTAGGGCTCAATTTCTTGTGTAGAAACAACAACAATATTACAAGATGAAGACAAAATTATTAATCATTAGATTCTTATACATCATCATTTAAAATCCGTTCTAATGGGTGAGTATTAAAAATATAAAAATAAGAAGAATTACATAAGAAAGAATTAAGTTGATTATCTTCCATACCTTCTTTAAGGCTCCTTGCTTAATCCATTGTGCACATTGGTTGGACTATCTCCTCATTGCTTGTCGAATCATCGATAGGTGGATACAACGTGATTTTATTTATTTCTCCCCATGGGAGATAAACATCATACCATATCTGCATCCTATGAATGCATCTGTGGTAGCAAGCCATGGTCTCCCCAAAATTATGGGATGCCCTCCTGCTAACATTTTAATCAGAAAAACCATGATATCTATAGGATACTCCCATGAGATTAGGGATACAATTATATCATCTAAAACTCCCTTTGTCTTAACCCTTAATCTTTCTACCAGTTCCAGAATAGTTGGAGTAGGGTGAAGGTTTTTCAACTCGAGTTGTTTCATGGTTTACACAGTCATACTATTAATGGTTTCTTTGAGGTCGATCAACATATTTTCGATGCAAACACCATTAATGTGCATCGAGATGACCAAATTTCCAGGATCTCTATACTTTTTTGCTTAGTTATTTATAATAATTAGATCATCACACTCCCTAATAAGGTGTATGGTAGGTAGGACCTTTTATTTCCTCCCTAGTTTTTTTAAGAAAAAGTCCCTCATTGTTTTAGCATAAATAGGTATATCTAAAATAGCCTAAATTAGAGGGATTCTAACACACACATTCCTAATCTTGTTCACTAAGTCTTATTTAGGAAGGGTTATAGGATTACTTACATTAAGCCTTTCTACATAATGTGGATCTCTTGATGGCGAATCTTATTCTAGATTGCTGGTATTTTGCTGACACTCAGTAGGAACATCATTAATTATAGGGATAGGAACAATTGTTTCCTTTTATTCTTCAATAATTATGGGGTTGTGATCTTATTACACCTTCCTTAACCTCAAATGGATATCCTACACATCTATAGGAGTAATGGTATAAGTCGGGAAGGGTTGCAACTCAACTTGCAACACAGATTGGGTTGCCCTATTGTTTGAGTTATTGACGGGATAAATAGGCAACTGATTTTGCCTAGGAGGTTGAGTCAATGTCAATTTTAGCTATTTGTGCATTTAGGGGTTTTTCATATGCAGCCACTTGGGGCTGATAATCTTGTGATAACTGTTGTTGTTGCATAGGGTACTGAGGATGCACATAGTAAGGATATGGAGGTGCAGTCGTGTAGACAAACCCTAGCCATCCATGATGATAAGGTTGATTTTGAGCTAGATATGGGGGGCACACTTGCCATGGTGTTGTAATGTTCCACGATGCAAATTGTTAACCAAGTAAATATGAAAAATTTACAGCAGAAAAATAAAAAGGCATGCCTTGAGGTTGGGGTTGCCATGTCTTTTTAGTTGCCAGTGAGAAAAGTTGTTATGTTGATTGATCATCTCCTTGGTACACTATGATACATGGTAAGGAGGGACAATTGTTAATAGAATTTTCTTCCACGTAAATATCACAATAGCAATACTATCAAGAGGAAAATATTTCTCTGGGTGTTTCTTTCAACATCTAGGTTAGAGAATAGCAAGGGATGTTCATTATTATTCTTATTTATTATTGAAGCTTAGGGTATCAAGTTGTAACTAAGTGTACTAAGTACATCAATCTTAAAATTTTCGGTAATTTTCCCAATTTTGTTCTCGTTACACCATTGAAGGATGTCTTAAGATTTCTAGGGATATTATCTTGGGAACCTTTTCCAGTTCAACCTTTCCCTCGAGAATAACTCCTATAGATTTCAACAATTCATCAAAGTAAAATATATAGATATCATGACTCCCCATTTATTAAGCATGTTCATAGATTCTTCGGAAACATCCTTCAAAAAGAGAGTTTTTTTACTTTTATGGTCTAGCTTATGTTGCCTAGAATATTGAAGATTGCATAAAAGTATTTCAAACTAGTCCTCTAAACTTTCATCTTCTCTTTGTACCATCCTAAAGATTTCTTCTTTTAGTTATCTCATCATATAGTAATCCTAATATTTTTTGAGAAATTATTTTCTCATACCCTCCCAGGTTGTGATATTATGTTTTGGTAATTACATAAACCGTCGTAGGGCCAAGTCTTCAGGAGTAGTAGGAAATAAATTAAGATTTTGTGTGTTAGTTGAACAATCCATTCTATTACACAAAACATCAATTAGAAAAAATGGAAACCAAGACACTACTAAGAGGATGGGTGAATCAATAGTGTGACCAAATTATACACCTCTTGACAATTTATACTTTTCAATCACTTGTAGGTTTATCAGCAACTACTAAAAGGAACTTCTATCCCTGCATATTTATCAGCTACCACTGAGAGGGACTATTTCCCCTGCTCATTTATCAAATTTTCTAAAAGGGATTGTTTCCCTTGGAATGCAAGCTACCACTTCTAGCCTTCTTAATCCATCTTTCATCCAATTTCAAACTCAAATCAATATGCCACTTTCTTTCATAAAAAAAGAACTTTCTCATCTCAAGCACTCACCATAAAAACCATATAAATACCTTCAATAACATCTTATTACTTAACAAATCACCAAACACACCAGCAACATCAATCCTTAGCAGTTACTATTTTCACCATAAAAACATATTTGTTGAATACATTAACCAATTCATTATTTTCCTTCTCAAACACCTTTCATCAATAAAATTGATATTTGATTCACCCTTGGGTCTTGATGCATACTTAGATTATGCATCTTGTTTCTCCAACAAACTCGCACACCAACACAACCAACACAGTTGTACACACCTTGCAAATTTGATTATGCTTGTAAAGGAATATGGACTGATATTTTGGAATTAAAACTTTAGTTAATTTCTACTCTTTAATGCTTTCATGAATATTTATTTTTGTCTTTGTCCTACTTCAATTAATTCTTCTGAACGTCCTCTTCAATTCATCAATCATTTCTTACCTATCTATGCAAGACATTCTGATTTAAATTGTTGATCTCCTCCATTCTGGTAAGTCACATGATTTAGCAGGGATTTTTCTAAATCTAGTTGACTGCAAAATTTAACCATTTTGCTAAATCTATCTTTAATTCTCTCCATTCTTCTATTTTCGATACGAACTCATTCATGCCTTGATTTTTAGTTTTAATAGTGTTAACAATATGGTTGTTTCGCGCCAAATATGGTGTAAACGCCAACTTTAAGTGTTGCTAACTAGTTCATATAAAAGCCCCTTAACATACACCCAAAGTGCTTTTCATATATAAAACACCACCAATTATAAATCCATCAGGTATTTTATCTTATAGCCCCGAGGGCTTATTTCCATTTGCATTTCTCTGCTCCCTTGGTCATAATCACTACAACAAAACCACATCCTAGCCCTTGTGCTTTATCCCTAGGCTTTATTTCCTTTTGGGATTACGTGTTCGGTGGGTCTGACACTCTTCACTTGTGTTATTTTAATTTTTCATTGGCTTCGACTATATATTCCATGATGTCTCAGCATTGAATCATCCCATGAGTCCTCGCCTTATGCCTTTTAGTGTTCTCTTTGGGTGGCACCTTTGAGGTGACTTGTCATGTGGGTCTCCCTACCTTTATGTGCGCTCATTTCATTGGTCCTCAATTGTTTCCCTGTACATCACACGTCCCAAAGCTTTTTCAACTCAGAGAAACCTCCTTTTTTATCACTTTATTTCTTTCGGGGTCTAGGAACTAAGATGAGGTGTCTCAGTGGGAACCAATGTTGCACTTTTGGACCAATTACACACCAGTTGGGGTGTGTTATCTGCCACATATGCCAGGTGGCTATTCAGCTCGAACACCATAGCCTATGCACCTCCTAGAACCTTTTGGGGAATCCCTTTCAGGGTGATGCCATGCTCACGTTACCAACACCACATGGTGTCATTTGAGTGGTGACACATGTCACTCATATTTGGCCCACTTGACCACCTAAAAATGCCAAAAATGCATGCCACCTGTCCTCCATGTACTGACATCATCATCATATTGAGTCAATCAAATTGCACCACTTTTCACCATTTAATGCGCTCATATACCTAGATTACGTAAGTAAAAGGGGTCTTGAGCCTTTGTTTGCAACAATTTCTTCATTAAAATTTAAAACATAAAACCATTGAGTCCAAGCCTTTGCTTCTCATTGCCCCACGTTTCCTTGCTATACATCATCCTGGGACTGCTCCTTAGCACGCACCTTTGGTTCTTATGGGGTATATCCTCCAGGATGAGATTTATAATGGGACCTCAACTAGCTAATGATAATTTTTTCCATTGTTGACATCCTCCTAATCTTATGTCATCTCGGGTATTCCCTTTGTGTGCAACTTTTGAAACCATCTGAGGAACATCTTTCAGGATGAGTTATCATGGGGGCCTCCACCTCTAGCCAATAGACCCATTCCACAGTTACGTTCTAAGCCACATTTTCTTAGATTATTGGTTATTTGCTCAGCTAAAAGCTTTGTTATACTCTACCCAAATTCTAATTTTTTCATCAACTTTGGCCCTTCTCCATATTTAGCTCTGCAACTTTGACTTTTGGGGTTCCTAAACTTTTCTTGATAATAAATTCTGATCCAGGAAGCCATTTTGGAACTTCTATATACCATTGAAAATATCTTTTATAGATATATCCATATGATTAGGTTCCCAATCCTCTTGAGTTGATTGACTACACTAAAAATGGCTTCAAAGTCTATACACCTTAACCTATTATCTCCACCACTATTGTTCACCAATCTTCTTGGAAACATCTGAGCTTTGCAACACCATTTGCATCAATGACCTGATGACAACACCTTTTTCAATAGTTGTCTAACATCCTCCTTATGCCAACAACACCTTTTGACACTGACAATATATCAATACTTGACATCAATAAACACCTCCTTTGACAACATATTCTAACAATATTCCATCATCTTCTTTTCCTTTATCGTCAATGACAACATATTCTAACAACATCAAATTCAAATAAAAAAGTATCAAGGTCTTCACTTAACAGTCCTTGGAATCATGGAAGTACAAAGGGGGGAATGTTGTTCATATGAACATTGGTAATAGGATCAACTATAGGAAAATTAGAGGCTACGCAATCTTCATTCTTTTCCTAATTCTCTCCCATGTTCATTTCACCTTCTCCCTTAGCCATGTATCTACCCGCAAACAAACTAGATTTGATCTCCAGTGGTGGAATCTCAATAGTTGGGTTGTTTTAAAATGTTGAATCCACCTCCCTTTCAAATTATATTTTGGCTTCGAGACCAGCTGAAGTGGTGGCAACGTTTATTACTGCCCCAACTACAGATATCTCTCTAAAATTCACTCGACTCTCTAGTGTTCAGACTTCTTTCTTCCCGTTTGAATTATTTCATGTAAAAAGGTTAGTAGTGGGGGTTTTATTTTTTATTTTTACTATGCTATCTAGAGTATTAAAAATCTCTTTACCCATACCATTTTTACCTTTTCCTTGGCTCATACAATACTAGCATCATCTAAATCTAGTGAGGCAGGCAATCCACTAAAGTGGACACACAGGTTCTTACCTCTCATCTTACTGTTCCTACCTCTTTTTGTTTTAGTATGATCAAGCACTACAGGCAAGTAAATATAATCACACATCAAATAAATTTAGGACATAGTTCCTTGAAACCTCCCTGGAAATGGCACCAAAAATGTTAGGCAATTTAATCGCTTAAATTGTTGCTCATTAAATTATCAATCGAGGCTCTTAAGCTTATGAGGTGTCGATAAAATATATGCAGAAATAGGTGACTAGTTCTAAATGAAAAGGAACTACATAATTATACTATTAACACACTTTACAAGAAATTACTAGGACATAGATTTACCCTTTTCATGCCCCCTAAATGAAAGAATAAAGATTATTTTATAAGATCATTCCATTTATTAGAATCTTAAAGGTGTCTAGAGGGTTGAACAATTTGTGAAGCTTAACAATCTGTTGATGGTGCGAGAAATCCATCAACTCAGGTGGCCTCCCTGATGTGAAGTCTCAATTAGACCTCACACTGTTTGGAGTAGGAGCCCCATCCTGTAAAATGGTCTAGTTTCCATATATCTTAAAGATATTCCTTGGCTCTAACTATCAGCAAGAGAGAGGGATGCAAATGTGCCTTTGAACAAAAAGGGGGGTGTGCCTGGAAAGTATCCACTGGCATGTGTGTCTAAGTTCTTTCACTATGGAGGGGAGGAGAAGTGAGCCTCTAAGAGAGAGGTAGTAGTACCACCCTAGTAGAGACACACATGAACAAGAAGTACCCGTACAAAATCAAGCGGAATAGCCCACATAGATGAGGCAGTCATGAAACCAATGTGTAAAGGAAATGTTTGTCGAATATCCAATGGAGTAGTCCACAAGGATGAGACATCGTTCATAACATTCACAACACATTCTCACAATATGAGCGCCAAAATAACTAAAATAGTTCAACTACTTTAACACAGATGAAAAAAAACATGAATTACAAACATTCACATAATAGTCCTACAAATATCCATAATACATGTGTGAAAAATGTGTTGGCCTAGAGGGCTTCTCATATTAAGAAAAAGTTCCAAGACACATGTATACAATGGATATCACTAGCTCTAGTAGTGGAGCTTTGGAGCCACTCCTTGCTCCTCAAAAGAAATAACTTATCTCTCTAATGCCTTGCGGGAGGAGCCAAGATGAAAAAGTCCTTTGCTTATACATGAGGGGGTATATATTACCAAGGGCTGATGCTTTCCCCTTGTGGCTCTTTGACTACCGTCATGACTATTCAACTTCCTATGACTTTTCAACTTAAATGAATCTTCATGTTCATGTGTTTCCTTTGGACTTCCACTTTATAATACATTTTATTACAATACACATGCTCCACAATAGTGATGTGGCATATGACTACTCATAACATAACCTGACATGACACTGCTAACGTGGATTGCTTGATGATGTCGCAATGTTAGGTCATTGTTTCTACTGATGTTAGATGTCTTCTTGGATATTCTTTCTCTTCTCCTCTGCATGGATTTGTAAGGTGGGGTCTTCAATGATCTTAAGTCTCGGATAGCAGTTGAAAACTTATGTCCTTTTTCTTCCTCTTTATAGATCAACTTGTAAGTTTAGTTGCAAGGGAGTCTTTAGGCATGCGTCCCTCCTCCTTCTCTTTCTTCATCATCTCGCCATGACTTGATAGTGTACATGTTCCTACAATTCACTCATGACGGGACGACATCAATCCCAAAACTCCCTAGTCTAAGATGCATTATTATCCATGAACTGAGCTCGAGAAAAATCACACACTGGGAGAAAGGGCCTAGTGATTGTGCATTGTGCAGTTCCAATAAACAGGGAGAGATCTTGATCACTAATATTGTGTTCTATGTAGCTCAAGCTAGATTGAGGGATAATTCTACATAGTACTCGCTAAGGGGAAAAATTTCACAGTTCCCACTGAGAGACAAAATTGTGCAATTCAAGCAAGCAATGGAGGCTATGGGTTGGATCCCAGGTAGGAAAAACTACATAGTTTCATGAGGCAAGGGGGACTAGGTAGTTGGGAAGTTTGAAGGGAAGAACTGTGCAGTTTCTAGAAGCAGTGAGCTTCAACTGCGAGAAGGACATTGAAGGAAGAATCTGCATAGTTTTGAGGCCAAGGGAGGCTGGAATTTATGTGCATTTTATTGTCCTAGTAGGAAAGGGAAAAGTTTGAGGGTTGAAGATGAGAAGTGTGCAGTTCAAGCTAGACTAGGAGACAAAACTGCGAAATTCTAGAGGTCAAGATGGGGATTTGGGCTGAGGAATTGTGCAGAGAAACATCCCTGGAGGACAGGGATTGTGCATTGTGTAGTTCCAAGTAGAAAGGTCAAAACTTAGAGAGATGAGACTACACAGTGCACAGTTTAGTCGGGGTGTGATGAAGCTAAGTTGCTCGATCGGGAGTATTTTCCGAAAATGGCTAAGTGTGGGATGGGTGATGAACTGAGATGAACCTTGAAAGTGATCACACACTTGGGATACTTTGACAACATGACAACATATATCATCAAAACATGTAAACAAAGCATTCCCCTCTGTGTGACTACCTTATGAAAAAATACAACAAGCGCGACACTTAAGATAGGTTTTAGGACGACCGTGAAGACACTTGCACGACAGTGCTCAAGGTTTTGTGTATGGATGTGATATATGTTTACATGGTTGGGAAAACTCATATACACAAAGACCGACCTTAGAAACCATCAGAAAAGGCTCACAGGCATTGTACGAAAGTTAAACATGCCGAAAGATGACAGCTAACCCAACATGCAAAAGGGACCAAAGAACTACGAGAAAGCTCATGAAATGAGCTCTAGTGTTTGTAACAATAATGTAAAATACCAAGGAAGGCTCTGAAATTTGAGTGTAAGCCAAAATTTTGGAGGGTGTTGCAGCGGCTACAACACTTGGCAACACACTGGTTGAACTCCATCTTCTCTGTCTTGGTTAAATTCTTTTGTGCAGGGCCTTGGTTCTCCATGGAGTATTGCTTCATCATGCAAATTACTTTGGCCTTCCCACTTACCACATGACCATACATGGTCCCCTCTATATCTTCCCAGTTGAACACAACATAAGATTAAACATCATCACAATGTTTCGAGTTGGGAAGGGTAGTGTAGCTTGCAAGCTTAAAATTTTCAGAGTATAATTTTTATCTCAGGTGTTGCTCTGCTGCTAGCAGGCCTGGAAAGTACCTCAACAGAGTCACGCAGGAACACAAACATTGCTCCGCTGCCAGCAAACCTAGATAGTACCCCGTCAGAGTTGGTTTCTTCACCTCTCTACACAAGAATCCTTTCTCTTATTTTTCCTTTATTTAAATTTAAAGAGAACTGTGCATTAACACTTATTTATTTTGGGGCAGAAGAGGGATCCCGACTTTTTGAGAGTAGAAGAGGTTGTTCATTTAGAGAAGCATATAGAGACCTCTAATTTAGGTTTGCTCGATTAGATTTTCCACTTCTCTATTTCTACTAGTTGGATAAGATTGAGATCACCAAAGCAGAAAAAACTGAGTATAGGCATGAGGCTTCTGGACTAAATGTGGGTTCATGGTTGGACCAAAACTCTCCTTATTGACGAATCATATTTTCCATTAGAACTTCATCAGCCAAAAGATGTAACCAACACAAGGAAGATGGATAAAAGGCTATCCAAATGTTGAAGTGTCACAAGACTCTTTATAGTTCATCCACACTCATACTAAGAAGCCACAATATGTCCAAGCACAATATGTCTAGCCATTCAATGATTGGATCGTAAAATTCATGATGGCCCTCTTGAAAACCCTGAAATCTTGGAAAAGGTGAATTTTCAATTAAAGGAGTGGGATCATAATGGGAATCTTGTAAGGAAAAATAGATTTAATCATACTCAGCAGTCATTCTAAGACAGTGAGGACCTGCCATAACCATCAGTGAAGGTTGAAGTGTCTCGCCTGCTTGACAAAAATCTGAATAGAGAGATGTTGAACAATGAAGATCAAAGGGTGTGAAACAACTTCCATTGGATGTGTTGATGGGAAAATTATAAGTTGAATGATAGTCACGAAAGACAGAAAAATGACTAGATGAGCTGATTAAAGCATCATATTCCCAGTTTGCAATAAATGAAGAAAAATCAATTTGAATAGTCTCGTGAATGATCTGAACAATCAAACCAAGTTCCTTGCAAGCCAAATATGACAGACCATTTTCCAGCAACTAGTTAAAAATTGTACAAGCATCGTAGTCATCAATAGAGTTTAGAAAAGATGCCAGCACCACAAATACATGAGACCAGTTGGGACATGGTGAACGAAGAAGAACTTGATTTGTGTGACAAATTGTGCATTCATTATCACTTAAGAGGATTTCTAGTGTGATGAGAGGACAAATTTGCAACATAAAATTCGCAAGAAGACCCAGAAGCTGACCATTAAGGGATGAATTGGATAAGCATGATTCCTTCGGGAAAATATAGTCCTTGGAATGATCAACTTCACAATTCCATGACTCCATGACAAATTCACATTCCCAACCTGAGTTTGGTGTGAGAGATTTGTATGAAGATGAATGAATTGTAATAGATTCTTGAATTCTGTAAAAAGTAAATCTTGAAAATTTGAGGTCACACCCGGAATACCAAAATTTTTTCATGAGGAAATTTACATCGAGTGAAACCATGCAGGGAGACAAATTGTGTGAGGGAAACTAGATCTGACTTAGTTCGGGGGACTTACCAGAGTCGTGATATCCTGACATAACCATCAATGGAAGTTGAAGTGCCTCGAATCCCTGGCGAGTCACAGAACTTTTCAAGATTGTAAAATCATATTTTTAAGCCTGAACTAGATCATGCGTGTTTTAAGGATAGTTTTTATTGCTGGTTTCAATAAGGCCACTTCTCATCATATAATAGATATCTCTGTCACAAATTTTACCTGATTTTTCAAATTCAACAACCATATTTCTCAAGTCAAAAGACTCTTCTGATCACGAATTCAAAGATAAATGAATTAGTGAAACCTCATGAGCAAGTTGATTTGAAGAGTTGTCTTCATGCAGCAGAAGAGATGGTGAGGGCTGGGAAGGGTACTCTATGATTTGACTATTTTCAATTCATCATGGACAACCTCACTACCTTGTGTCAATCGAGGGGATAACTCATTGGATGAAGAAACTGAATATCGTGGAGTATCTTCATCGCAAGTAGATGCATTGAAAATGGAAAGACATAAGGGATAGTGAGGTGAAGAGCACATTTCAATATCAACATCTTCTTTGACCGAACCAGATTCTAGATCTAAATTAAAATCTTCATGAGAAACCAAGAGATCACAAGATGTGCTTGGGCATTCATCATGGCATATGGAAATAGATTCATCATCATTGGAATGATTACTACCCAAGGCTAGGGGTTGAGCAAAATAATTGATTGCATTAAATTCTCTACCGAGATTAGCAGATTAAGAACCATCCAAGAACAAAAATGCATTATTTTAACATGGAAGATTCTGAAAAAGAGAGGAAATGTTGAAATCATCAGCTTTCTGCTTCTATGATTGTGTAATGTGATTGCCTTGTACCTACTCTCACTTTGGACCAACAGCTTGAAAACTAAGAGAGTGTGGAAAAATAGCTAGTGGAGCAGACTGATCGAATGGATCATGGCACAATGAGTCATGGCATGTGGATGATAGAGGATGATAGAAATAAAGATCATCTTGTGAAATGAAGGAGTCAGTCGTCATTATAGGATTCATGATCCATTATAGACTTTTCTCCATTGAATATGAATCATGAAAAATAGAAGAAGAATGAGAAGATGAATTGGATATTTGATTCACAGATTTACCAATTTTACAACCACCACAAGGAAGCACCCACATCGGCACTGGAAAAGGAGGAGGACAAAGAACAAAAGGGGCAGTAAGTTCCTCCTATTAAATTTGAGGTGTCTCATGATTCACAAGAGTTGGGGAAGTAGGAAAATCAAGGGGTTCAGTTTCACCGTATGAAGAGACAAGAACCAAGCACTCAAACTCTTGTTTCAAGAAATCTCAGTTCAAATGTTTTTCAAGAATTTCATAACATAGGTGAAGGAGTCATCAGAAAAATCCTCAACTAATTCATCATGCTTCATTCTTAAAGATTGATTCTTCTACAAACATCTTGGTAGTTATACTTATCGAAGCCTTTATGGAGCTTCTTGGCAAGCTATTTGAATGAATGGATAGAAGCAATGGGTAATGTATGACACCATCGATTAACATGACCTTCAGATGTGAGGGTAAGTAATCTAGCCATGACATCTTTGCAATATATTATGTTAGAAAGACAAAGATGGAAAACTTGAAACATATGTTCACTAAAATTTGATTCACCCTCACCATCGAACTTAAATTCAGACTGGTTATGAATAACTTCCACAGGGATGGTACAAAAGCTCTTTAGAAAAATATGTCAGGATTATGATTTAGGGAAGAGCCATTTTAAATAAGAGATTCAAACCAGACTCAACAAGCACAGTGTGTCATCTAGCCCTCCTTCTAGCACCATTTTGTTGACGATGTTGGAAATTTGTCAACCAAGGGGGTCTCCCTGATGTGAAGTCCCAATTAGACCTCACAACATTTGGAGTAGAAGCCCCATCTGGTACAATGGCCTGGTTGTCATATATATTAAAGGTATGCCTTGGCTCTAACTGTCAGCAAGAGAGAGGGATGTAGATGTGCCTTCGAACAACGAGGGGTGTTCTTAGTGAGTTTCCACTGGCATGTGTGTCTAAGTTATTTCACTGCATAGGGGAGGAGAAGTGAGCCTCTAAGAGAGGGGTAGTAGCATCACCCTAGTAGAGACACACATGAACAAGAAGTAACTGTACAACATCAAGTGGAATAGTCCACATAGATGAGATGGTAGTGAAACCAATGTGTAAAGGAAAGGTTTGTCAAATATCCAATGGAGTAATCCACAAGGATGAGACATCGTTCATAACATTCACAACACATTCTCACAAAATGAGTGCCAAAATAACTGAAATAGTTCAACTACTTTAACACAGATGAAAGCAAACATGAATCACAAACATTCATAGAATGGTCTTACAAATATCCATAATCCATGCATGAATAATGTGTTGGCCCAGAGGGATTCTGATATTAATAAAAAGTTCCAAGACACAGGTATGCAATGAATATCACTAGCTCTAGTAGTGGAGCATTGGAGCCACTCCTTGCTCCTCAAAAGAACTAGCTTATCTCTCTAATGCCTTGCGGGAGGAGCCAAGGTGAAAAAGTCATTTGCTCATACAATGAGGGGGTATATATAACCAAGGGGTGATGATTCCCCCTTGTGACTCTTTGACTAACCTCATGATTGTTCAACTTCCTATGAATTTTCAACTTAAATGACTCTTCATATTCATCTGTGTCCTTTGGACTTCCACTTTACAATACATTTGAATACAATACACATGTTCCACAATAGTGATGTGCATATGACTACTCATGAAATAACATGGCATGACACTGTTGACATGGACTGCTTAATGATGTGGCAATGTCAAGTCACTATTGTTGTTGAGTGCTAGATGTATTCTTGGATATGCTTTCTCTTCTCCTCCACATGGCTTGGTAATGTGGGGTCTTCAATGATCTTAAGTATCAGATAGAAGTTTCAAACTTGTGTCCTTTTTCTTCCTCTTGATAGATCCAATTGTAAGTTCAGTTTCAAGGGAGTCTTTGGGTGTGATTCCCCCCTCCTCCTTCTTCATCATCTTGCCATGACTTGATAGTGTACTTGTTCCTGCAATTCAGTCATAATGGGACGACATCAATCCGAAAACTCCCTAGTCTAAGATAATGAATTGTTATCCATGAAACGAGCCCGGGACAAGTCACCGACTGGGAAAAAGGGTCCAGCGACTGCAAATTTTGTAGTTCCAACAGACAGGGAGAGACCTTGATCACTCAGACTGTGCAGTGTGCAGCTTAGGCTAGACTGAGGGATATTTTTTCACAGTCCTTGCTGAGGGGAAAAATTGTGCAATGCCCACTAAGGGACAAAATTGTGTAGTTCAAGTAGGAAGTGGAGGCTGCAAGATGGAGCCCAAGGAGGAAAAAATGCATAGTTTCAAGAGGAAAGGGGGACTGGGCAGTTGGGAAACTTGAAGAGTGGAAATGCGCAATTTTTAGAGGCAATGAGCTCTTGCTAAGGGAAGGACATTGAAGGAAGCGTGCATTTTTGGAGGCCAAGTGAGGTTGGAATTTCTGTGCATTGTGTAGTTCCAGCAGGGAAGGAAAAATTTTGTGGGTTGAATATGTGAAGTGTGCAGTTCAAGGCAGACTGGGAGACACAATTGCATAATTCTAGAGGTCAAGATCGGGAGTTGGGATGAGGAATTGCACATAGAAACATCCCTGGAGGACAGGGACTACGCATTGCGTAGTTTGAAGAAGCAAGGTCATAGCTTAGAGGGTTGATACTACACAAGGCATAGTTTAGTCGAGGCCTGGTGTAGCTAATTTTCTCGGTCGAGAAGATTTTTTGAAAATGGTTGTGTGTAGGATGGGTGATGAACTGAGATGAACCTTGACTATGATCACACACTTGGCATACTTTGACAACATGACAACATAGATTATCGGAACATGTAAAAAAATAATTTCCCTTCGTATGACTACCTTGTGACAAAATACAACAAGTGTGACACTTAAGATAAGCTTTAGGACAACTGTGATGACACTTGTGCGACCGTGCTCTGTTGGTTAGTAGAATTGTCCTATTTTTAACCTCTATCTTACCTCTAACACGCTACCTAAGCCTCCATTTTAAACATGGAGCCTATTTATTCCTACACTTCTCTTAAACTTGTACTCATTCCTGCACTTCTATCATGGTTTTTGTATTAGGGGTTATTTGTGAACTTAATTATTAATTAAATAGATTTAATATCCTATTTGCCTTTGCAACTTATATGTTCTCTTTACTAAGCTAGTTCGATAAGGCGAAAGTATTAATCATTGTGGAATATGGGTAGGTGTAGGAATGATTCTTGTACTGTTCATCATTCTTGCACTTTTGAGGCAGCTGTCAACTTCAACTCGGTTCACCGCTTATGGCCGAGACAACTTGACAAACTACGATTCTTTGCCAGAAGATCAGTCATCTTTGTTGGGCTTGGAGCGTAAAGGAATATGCGGGATGTGAAGACCAGGGCTTCGACCGAGAACCCTTGTTTAGTCTTTTGTTAACAGTCGAGAGTTCCAAGATATAAAAAAATTGTACTTTCTATTGTGGCCTTGGGCCGAGAATGTATATTTAATAGGGTTTCTAGTGGAAGCTAGGTAGCGGTACGCTGGTGAAATTCTGGTTTATACTGTAAGTTTTGGTATCGCCATATTTTCTAGGCTAGATCTGGGATCTGTGATGTATATTTGCTACTTTTGAAGTTAATACAAAAGACTGCACCATTTATGCATTTTCTTGTTCTAATATCTTTGTGATGTATTACTTGAGTACCTAAAGTTCCAGATATTGTAGCAGGGAAACGAGTTGGTTGGCTAGGGCCCAGCTAACCCATATCATTCTCCCTTTCTCGTGATGTGTGTTAAAATTATTTTTATGCAAGGTGTGAGCAAGTTGTATTTTTTTCTTTCATAGTTAACAAGATTTGACTTCTTCATAAGCTATGTGATTCAAATCCGAAGTGTATAGGCTTGGGTGTGTTTATTTCTTGCCTTTTGTGTTAACCCTGCTTTCCTTTGATGTGTGTTTAATTTTATTTCTGCAAAAGGAGTGTGTTTTAGTTACTTGCACTGGTGCGTTTTCATTTCTGCAAGTGAAGGTTACTTAGTTTATTTCTGCAAGTCCTTTTATTTCTTGCAAGTTCATTTGCTTTCTTCTGCAATTCGTGTTTTATTTCTGAGTGAAGTTTCCAAGAATTCTTAGTATGAAAGTTCAGTTTAGAATTAATTCATCTTTATGAACTTTAATGAAACATTGTTTGCATTATATATATTTGTGCTTGCACTCATTTCCCTTGTGGAAGTAACTCAGTTTAACATTGAAATTATTGAAGGGACCTCTAAGCTAAAACTTCTATTTATAATAAGTGAAGATCTGATTTACATAGTAACAGTCATCTTAGGAAGAAGCTTGCTTGTATTTGGATCAGATGGTTATTTTTCACATGCAAGAAGTTTCTTGTTCTAGCAAGGATTTTTCTTTGACTTTCGAAGTACCTTTCATTTCTGAATGTGTGACTAGTTAAAGAGTATTTTGCTTATGAATGTTTATTTCCTCAGCTCTGTCTCACCTTGCAATTTATTCTTAGCTAACACCCTTTTCATTTTCTGGAATTGGTTTGGATAGCCAGTACAAGAACATTGATTTCTTGGTACAGGAGTCTCTGTTTCGTTTAGGAATCGATATCCTAGTACAAGAACATAGTGCTCTAGTACAGGAACCGAAAGCTCTTGTATGAAGGTTGAAATCCTCAGTGAGAGCACAATACATACTTCCAATGCCACAACATCACTTCAGTATAGGAACGTTGTTCTAGTAAAGGAACGTCGTTCCGGTATAAGAATGATGGTTCAATGCAGGAAGGAAAATATTCAATGAAGACAAATGTCCTTAACAACTTAATTACTTCTTTGTCCTATGACTGCACTGAACTTAGTCTCAGATATTTATATTTTATTGATTAGGATTGTTCATGACAATTTGAAGTTCCATTTATTGAGTTTTTGCAAAATACTTTCTTTTTCATTCCAGCACCAGAATTCTCTTGGTATTATTTGCCATGTGATCTTTTTTATTCTACAAACTTTAATTAAGAAATATAGGAACATATTTAGTGAAGGTTCATATCATTCCTTTGCATTTTCTGTGCTACGCCTCTAATCTTACGTAGCCCTAGGTTGACAAATTAAGTGTTGAAGGAATTTACTGAACTACAATTCCTACACCCAACATGCTCAAGACTTTGTGTATGGATGTGACATATGTTTACATGGTTGTGAAAACTCATATACATAAAGACCAAACTTCGAAACCATAACAAAAGTCTTGCAAGCATTGTATGACATTCAAACATGCCGAAAGATAATAGTTAACCCAACATGCAAAAGGGACCAAAGAACTGTGAGAAAGCTCATGAAATGAGCTCTAGTGTTTACAACAACAATGTAAAAGACTAAGGAAGGCTCTGAAATTTGAGTGTAAGCCAAAATTTTGGAGGGTAATGCAGCAGCTACAACACAATCCAATGCAAAGATCACGCCATGCTGAAATAAATCATTCACACAAAATAGAAATGAATTGAATGAGAGTCACCAGTCTGAGTCCTAGAGTCTTTCGACTTTCGCTGGATCTCTTGGTTTTTTATTTTGTACACAGGGCCCTAAAACCATTCACATATAATATCTCAACACACAAGACATAAATGTGACACTATAAATTGATAAGTCCATTCGACACAAATGAAGTTAAGTAAAATAAAGCATTTACCATTAATTCCTAAAATTTTGCGAGTACATCCCATATGAGGGGGCCCAACCTAACTGAGATCATTGTAGGAATGCTTACACCAACTTATGATAATATCAACAATAAGATATTTACATCAATCCTTCAAAAAGTTACAAGGTACAAATCTTGTATTGAAAATATTGCCACTACAAAAGATCGTATATTACAGCGACTAACCCAACTAAATTGATTACAACAATATATAGAATTCAAGATGTCCAACAACGTGGACCAAGAGACCTAAAATAGAGACCTCAACCTCATCCCAATGTTACAGTTGTATTGTTATTTTATACAAAGATAATATGTGGATCATAACCATCCAACTATCATATTACATTTATAAATACATTCATAGGTAAGGAGATCTTATGTCAAAACATAATAACATCCTAAGTGGTTGAATCGATCATTGGGTGTGAATACAAAATTTAGGCATACCTATCTACTTCTATCATGTTACTGTAGCAACTTCCTTCTTCTGATAGTTCAACTCAATCTACATACCTCACGCACCTCCAATAGCTCACTTGGAAGTTGTTATTCCTATAAGCTATGTAAAAGATGTAATGCTCAATTTTAACCAAGAAAGATAGAGACACCAAAAATATAGACTTAATTGCTAAGAAAATTTATTTCATGTTAGATAATCACCTTAATGAAATTGTAACTTCTAGGGCCATCAAATTGACAAAAATAATAACAAAGTGTAGGAAAATGGAGGATAAAACAAACGGCAATAGGCAAAAATCTTTTTCAATGCATGCAACAAACAAGCCAAAGTCGAGACTCGTCAAATTCCACAATCCCTCGCACGATTTTGGCCACCCTGCTCCACATGTTGGCATTCATTCCCTTGCGGAATTTCCTTCACTTTTAAATGTGAATATATGTTCAAGCTAGTTACAGGTATTGTTCTAATGGTTTTCCCCGACTCTGCCACTGAATGTTGTTTGTCAAACTCATTCTCCACCCTATATTCCCCTATTATATCCTCCCTCACATACATCATTGATGTGTGTATATTGTACCAAAGCCAACAACACCTGCCAAGGTCAACTTATGCCATTTGTAGGGGGTGTGTTGCCACGTCCCCCTATCTATTGGTTAGGTGGGGTGGTGGAACCCCCCCCTGGCCCCCCACCCTTGCGCTACTCTTACCACCCCATCTAGGGGAGATCCTAATACATTTTATTTAAAAACAAAAAAATCATAAAAAAATGAATATGAAATGTGTTAGATTTTAGACTTTTGTGGTTATCTTATGTTGAATGAGAGTTAGGATTATCCACAGTGGTAATCATAATTTGTCGATGTTTCAAATCCCAAAGAAGATCCATCATTAGGACAATGAATGAATGATAGAAGAGTCAAAGTGGGGGAATGAATAAATAGATAATAAATGAAAAAATTCAATCTTAAAAAGTTGACTAAAATAATAAAACATAAACTAAACCTAAATTAATATTATTAATATAATAAAACCTAAACTAAACCTAAATTAATATTATTAAAGTAATAATAAAAATCTAATAGATGAAATAATAGTTCTAAATAAATAAATAGTTGGTTAATTGATAATTATTATATATAATTAATTGATTAATTATTATATATAATTAATTGATTAATTATTATATATCATTAATTTATTTATTTATATAATAATAAATAATTAATAATTATTATTATTATTATTATTTATAATAATTACTAATCATAATTATTTATTTATTTATAATATTTTAATATATTTAGAATAATTAGATAAATAATGATATAAATAAATAAATAATTAATTATTATAAATAAATAATTAGTAATAATAATTTATTTATTTATAATAATTATTAATAATAATTATTATTATATAATAATAAGATTTAAATTTAATAATTTATTTTAATATTTTTTAATAATTAATTTTTATAACTATAAAAAAATCACCAATAGTAATTAAAATTTTTAAAATTGAATATGGAAACTAAATAAGATAGGGAAAGAAGATTATACCTGTGATGCTATAACGATGAAGAATTGGAAGACCTAATTTGTTTGATTATAGGAAGTCAGTTTCTACTGATCTCAATCCCATTGTCCCTTTTGAGAATATGTGGATGCTTCATAATCTCAAGAGATTCTCTAATTTCCCCTTTCGATAATGTTATTCCTTTGTGATAATCGTGACACTCGCTAAGAAAACATGGTGCTTAGTTTTTTAGGAGTGTTCTCAAAGATGGACTAGGTATGACATGGAGTTAAGATGGGAATGATGTGGAATAGAAATATCATCAAAACAAATATGAAATATGTTTGCAATATGGGTTGGGTATGATGTGAAAACATTGAAAATACACTTCATACTCAACCCATGTTGAAAACACGCTCACTCCACATCATGCCTATTTGGTTTGTCTAATATGCAATCCATTTCAAAGACCACGTCATATTTGTCTTATGATTATTATTTTTTTATGTTTTTTTGTTATAAAATTTATTCAAATCATTATCATTATGACACATGTACTAAAATTATTTATATATTATTTACATTATAAATAAAATATATTGTATACATTATTAATTATTGATTAATTGTTATTGGGGAATCTAATTACCCTTTACTTTTAAATTTATTGATATATTCATTTCTAAATGTAATTGAATAAAAAAATATAAAATTTTTATAATACTTTTAAACATCTCTTTATAAACCTATATCTATTGTACTAGCAAGATAAACAACATGGAAAAGAAAATTGAGCCCAAACCAGGGTTTTAGGCCTGCAATGGTTGAGGTTGCTCTATTGACCCAATATCCTGATCATCAGTAATAAGTGCAAAAAGGTCAATCTCAGAGGTTTGGTATTTGGTCCCCTCTTCCAAAATGATGGGATTGGTAGAAGTTCCCCCCATTGCCTCCTCTTTACTTTTCTCTTTATCTTATCTCACGACTAGTGCTACAAATATTCCAATACCATATACTCCTTCAGAGATCAACTCAAATTTATCTTCAAAGAGTCATATTGCATGCAAAGTGTCTTCATGGAAAGCTTGGGTTCTTTCCATTACTTGGGCTACAATAGCTTTGGTTATCAAAAATTGCTCTACAATACTATCAAACTTGATATCTTAAGTCCTTAAGTGGATGAGGTCCAATACCCAACTTTTAATGTCTTCCAAATTATGTTCAACTGAAAGACCACTATATTTTTCTGCCACTTTCTTCTCCATATTTGTCATTAATTGTTGCAACTCCTTCAACATTGCATTATGATATCAATTCTTTGTAGCATTGTCCTCCTTTACTACTCTAAAGGCATGAGGTGGGTTGGATGAAGAAGATACATTTCTAGCCTAGCTGTGTCATGTCTTGCTCTTCTCCACATAGTTTTCCCCATGCCTTTCACCGTTTTGCTCCATGGAGGTGACAAGCACACGAGAAATCCACCCCAAGACCATACAAATGAATTTTGTGTTTTGAAATTACCTATGGTTTGGGAATAGGACACAATTCTCAGTCCTTTTGGTGTAATGTCCCTTCCTAAATAAATTTTGTTAGTAGTACAACAATTTTTCCATTTTGTTCATTTTTGGAACTAAGACAATTTTGGAGAGAAAAACATAGGACAAGGGGGTCAAAATGCATAACTTAGTGGAATGTGGGGACCACCTCCCCAAATACTATGCACCCCTTGATGAGAGAGAAATCATATGGCCAAAGAAAGAGGTTTGAATTGCCTAGAGAAGGGCCCACATGGAGAAAATGAACAACAATTATAAATAGAAGGGAGGTAGTAGCATTTGGGGCCTTTTGATAACTTGACAATTGAATTGTTGCTCTAGTTTTTTAGCGAAGTCACGTAGTGCTATTCAACACATGATTTTCCCAAGGAGGAAGTAACCCTAGGAAGGATATTGCATCAATGTTGGAGCTGGAGAGAGGGCCACACAGGTGGTACGATTTTTGGGTCAGTTGGGATGCAATTCAGGGAGCCACGCAGTGATTTGAGGAGGAAAGAATTGGAGTTTGGATCTGGAGCATTTTCTGATGAAATTCCAGGCATAATGGAAAGATTTGCAAGGGCAGAATTCACCACACAAAAGAAAAACAATTTCCTGAAAGAGAGACTGCATCATCTTGTCTAGAGACTATATAAAAGGGTGGGAATCAAGAAAAATAATTTGTCGTCTAAATCAGCAAATAATTTAGCTTTGACACAGTCGATAAAGGTTCATTCTTCACAAAAAAACGTCAAAAATCAACTCGACCCACTCGAGTAGATTCCTCTTATCGTCGTTTGAGAGCTTTAATAAAATTCGAGCATCAACTTCACTTTGAGTTTTTTTCGTGAGCGAATCTATCAAGGAATTTCTTGATTTCTGTCGGGCGCCTTCGATAAATTGCTTGTGCGCTTCAGTGAAAAAATTGGCTTTGTCTTTTGCTAAAGAAAGTTGGTTTCTTTGCACACAATTATTTAAGTAGCTATTTATTTTTCTCTCCTACCACAACTATATTTCTTAAAATTTTAGTATTTATGCTTGCACATTTTTCATGACATGGGTCCAAAGTCCCGACAACATAACCATGTAATTTAGGGAAAAGTGCACATAGTTACCAGTAACATAGACATCAAGTATTCACATAGAAAAGAATATAAGAGAGAGAAAGAGAAGAGATACAAGTAATGTAGAACCAACGAAACAACACTTTATATACTATGTCTCTTAAAATCCAAGCAGAACAGATACATCGATACATAGACAGATATTTATATCATGTTGGGATAGTTATAGCAGTTTAACTATCCAACCAAACTCTTAACTAATCTAACTTTAGTTATCTTAACAGGTGTCTTTACAATGTAGGTTGTCTGAATCGACTGGGCTAGTCGACTAAGTCAACTAGTCTCTCTAACACTCCCTAATGCCATCATGATAGCATCTACCAAATTGGTACAACTCCACTAAGTTGTCTCATGTCGAAGGATGAACACTATGTATCATCATGTTGGAATTATAGTCTACCATCATTTCCAGACTACCCACCATCAATCCTCTGAGGATGCAACTATTAGGAACACCTACCATCATAATTTCCTCAGTACTATACACAACCTTGAATACACATTTGAGCAGGTGGTGATCTCTTTAAAGCAATCCTAGTGCGCTTTAATGATGAAAAAAATGTGCTCTCTCAATATTAGAAAATTTCTTCAAATCGAGACAACCTCATTCCCTTACCAAGATCATGCAAAGTTTCCTCCACATATTATCCTTTGGGGAATTCAACCTGGGGCGACCAATCGTTCAAGCAACAAAAAATTAGGTCATTGGCTTCTCCAACACAAGCTCCTCAAATACTAGGGTAGGGTAATTTTCACTCCAATTCAATTCATTTTGAATCAAATTATTGTTATTTGGGCCACTCTTTGACTATCTGGGATTGTGAATTGGAGAATCCTCATCCAGGAGCTCAATTCAATCTGGTCTTCTCATTATTATTTGAATCAATTATCCCTTCTCATTCAATTCACAATCCAATCTCCTCGCCATCACCCTCCGCCCCACCCCCCCCCCCCCCACCCCCGCCCCGCCCCCGCCCCGCCCACCCATTTCCATTTCGCCCTAATTCTACCTCCACTTCATTGGCCCTCTATCAATTTACATCTCTCTCTACTCTCTTTTACCTTGGATCATCCCCTTTTTATCCCTCTGCCACTCCTCTTTCATCTAATTCAGCCCCCTTTCATCACCATGACTCGAAGAAATATTGAAAACTCTCACCAAGGAAGATGTAGAAGTTTCCCCTCTACTTCCATTCCCTCATCTATCAATATGCCTCCCTCCTCTTAACAAAGAGCCCATAATCAAGCTAAGATATCCCAAGCTTGCTATGAATAATTCATCTGATATTGGTGTGCTAAGAGATTTCTCGTTATGAAGACCTTGTTCGACAACAGTGTAGAAATACACCATATCCACATGTGCAAGCTAAATCTAAAAATTGGATTCCCAGCATAGGCACGTCCACATGCTCTAGATACGCTAGTTATATGCAGGATGTCAATGCCTACTGGCATACCAAAACTCTTCTTGGTCGCATTCTTGTTGCATACCACACTGACCAATAACAAAACATTCACAAGCTTGTTTAATCTTAAGAAAAACTGGAAGAAATGGACCATAAGCTTGATATTATTCTTAATATATACAACTACATCTCCTTCATGGGGAGTGCTCTTAATACCAAGAAGGAAGGATTTGACTAATAATCAACATGTCTTCCCAACGCTCTGCTCACAACTCTTCCAACGAATATTATATATATATGTTTTGTTAGTCTATGCTTAATTAATGCTTGTATCATCAACTTATACTATGTACTTTTAGTTTAGTGCTTGTATCGTCAACTTATACTATGTACATCAAAGCCTTATTTCTCAACCTTTAATCTAATTTTCCTGTAAGAAAACCAAGGCCAAGAATAAATCTGATCTATATAACTTTTTGAAATCAATAATATAATGTGCATAAAAATAAATAAATAAAATAAAATAAATAAAAAATAAAAACCAAAACCAAAACCATTGCGATATTAAAAAAAAAAAAAAAAAACCTAGGATGAAATATTTTATAGTTTCTTCAATTTATATCGCATGCAATCAAATTTTAGCCTTGGTCAAAACTGTGACATTAAACCATAAAATCTTAACTATTGTTGACAACTCTCAACCTCCAATTCACATCAGCCATTGAGAGAACTATGGCATATATAACAATACAAAACCATGATATATATATAAACCAAGCTAAGGAAAAGATGCCAAGAACATAAAAAGTAAACGTAAAATATGATTATTTCAGTGCAAGAAAAGAAATAAGATACAGGAAAAGCTTTGAAACTCTCATTGAGACAATTAAATTCATTGAATTTAGCCAGAGCCTCGTATAATATAAGTTGGATATAGTTTACAACCAGATTTCTCAAAAACTATATACATAACAAGTCTAACATTGAGCTTGTCTTTTATGAAAAAAAGTAATTGATTATATTTATTTATTTATACGCACAATCTTAAGAAATTAGTATTTAAAATATTTTTAAAAAAATTATTAACTCCAAATTAATAGAGCAATGAATGGATTTTATTAAAATTATAGAATTATAATAAAAAATTATAGTTATTAACCTTTAGAGTTTTAACATATTTTGAAATTCTTTTGAACTAGTAGACATATGGTGAAAATATATGTAATTAGAAATTCTTTTACAACAAAATACTATGTGATTGTTTCCCACCATTTTTTATGCAAATACTTGCTTAAATTATGGTGGTCAGCTATCCACATGGCATTTTTGCATAAAAAATAGTGGACAACTTATGTTGTCTAAAATTATGACACTTGGGGAATAGAATTTTTGTTTAGTTTTTTTTTAATTTTAATATAATTTTTATATCTCATAATTCAATTTAAAACCACATAAAAATAACCATCAACCAATTTGAAAAAAATAATTTACATTTTAAATATTAAAAAATATTTTTTAATTTTCAAAATATTAAGTTTAATATTTATTTATTTTAAAACTTTAATAAACTTCATAGAATGTTAGTTTGTAGGTTTCTGTGGAGTGGTTTTTGAGAAGTTGAAATCGAATGATCCACAGTGTTTTCCATTCTTTTGTCGACATTTCGAGCCTATACCAAGACTCATCATCAGGACTTCAAAACAAATTGAAAGTCAGTTTTTGACAAAAATAAAAAAACAATATAACATACCTTCCACAAATATAATAATATATGAATTAGGGTAATGTAACAACCATATTGTTATTGAGATTTTTAGCTTTTGGATTTGTTGATCCTCTACTATGCCCCCTCGACTCTGGATTGGGTTGGTCACCTTAGATAGGGGATGGAGGCATTGTTGTGAAACACCAGTCGCAGGTGCAGTTTTATGCAATTAATTTCCTTTCAGAACCAATAGCTTTATGTTTGGCCATGGCTGTTGATAATTTTTTTGCTTTGTCGGAGTTTTATTAGATCAAGGTCTTTTCAGAGAAGTCTTATTTCCAGACAAGTATCACTAGGAGTTGTATGTTGGTGAGGGTAGGGATATCTGGTTTCTTGGACGCGATATTGCCTTTGTTAGGCGGGATGGTTTTGGGGTCTTTCGGGTGTTAAAAGTTATTCTCTATAATATGGATTTGTCCACTTTGAATGAACTGGTGCAACTTTTGACTTTGTTTATAGGGTCCATATATATTCTTTACCATATCTTTAAGGATACATATAAGGCAACAAAAATACCATAATTCCTACATTATAGGGCTCAAACTAGTGACATCCTTTTACTCTGCTTTGGGGGGTCTTATTTTCTTTGGGTAAACCTAGGGTAGATGATCATGGCATGGGTGGTTTAAGTGCATGAGCTTCACATTTTCTTTTTCTATTTTCACTCTTCCTTTCTTAGGATGTCGACTCCTGGTCTTGTGAACAAACTTCATGAAGGCTCAAAAGGAGATTTGGAGGTTTCATTTAGGAGGATTTTACGTTCAAATATTATTTTCTTTACAAGGACCTATAAATATTTTCGTTGGCGTTACTTCCACAAGTGGTGGAGGTGTCTGGGGTGTTGGTGTTGATGGGGCTACTAAATTCATAACCTTCATATGCATGAGAAATGGTATGTTACTTGTTGGCTTGGGATAGTAAGGGAGTTCGTCACTTCTGCACTCGCTATGTTGAATGAGTGATTGCTGGGGGATCCTCCACCGTGCTCCCTTCGATCTGGAGTTGGTTGGCCACCCTAGACAATGATTTTTTTCAAATTTGTCTCTATTATTGTGGGGTTTTTTCTATTCCCACGCTATTCATATTACTAACATTAGTTGATACATTATGGTCTACACATTCAATATCTCACTAGATCGTGAGACTTTTCAGTGTTCTTGCTCTCTATGGGAACATTTTCTATTTGGGTGGCAGTGTATTGCACAGGCTAATATTCTCGGGAGTGTCTTTCTCTAGGTGTTTATGGAAGATTCTATTTATGATTTGTGGTTTCCACTTTGAATTTTTCCTTGGAGGCCCCGCTTTTTCATGGTCAAACAAGTAACTTTTCAAGTGGACATTTATTCTCCTTGGATTTGGGCTTGATTCGACATTTATTCCATATCGACGATCTTTTTGATTTTTCTATTTTGGGTGGTGGTGACCAGGGAAAATTTTAAGAACCCCCCCTAAATTTACATATATAATAAATGGGCGAATCTCCATGGTATATAGGAAAAATGGAAGGCGATTTTATCAATAATATGATATGTATATATAATTTTTTGGCGAATCTCTCACCAGGCATGGCGAATATTTTACTCAATTATAAAATCTTGTGTTTATTGAATACACAAATGAAATCATTGCATTTCTTTAAAATATCTTTTGAAATCAAAATTACCGAAATTACATATCGATAATCTAGTGGGTGTAAGATAAAATTCACCCGTGGCATTCACAGAAAGCATGAGAAAAAACCTAATACTATATATAAAACCAAGAAAAATTCAAATTCATCACTTCTAGGGACCTCATAACCACCCTGCCAATACACAAGTATGTTCCTGTTTTCAATTAGAAAAATTACCCAAATTACAATCTGTTTACTCCACTTCTAGGGACCTCGTAACCACCCTGCCAATACACAAGTATGTTCCCGTCTGCAATTAGAAAAATTACCCAAATTACAATCTGTTTACTCCACTTCTAGGGACCTCGTAACCACCCTGCCAATACACAAGTATGTTCCCGTTTGCAATTAGAAAAATTACCCAAATTACAATCTGTTTACTCCAGCATATGTTGGAAAGTTATAGAAGGATGACTAGTGCAATCAATCCATTCCTTTTAGCCCTGGATTTGTTTCAGTTTAAAACAGAAGTATTACTTGTCCAATGTCCATGCTTTAACCATTCACCTTAAGATGTTTTTACAATATAATTTCCTAAGTCTATTTAATATCTTCATTATCATAAAAACCAACCTATATCCATCTTAACTCCACATCTACCACTCCTAGGGGGATGAAATCTATTTATCCCTCTAAGCACTTGTAGACCCAGAATTAAGATGGATCTAAGATAGAATTTCCCCTTTAAATAGTCTATGCTCACATGAATACCATGGGTCAATACCATGGGTTATCATAAATCAGGGAGCTTAAAAATTACTATTAGTAATTTATAAAATTTAATAAAATTAATAGTTGATTTTTATTTTATTTTTATTTTAACCAAGCTAAAATGTTTAACATACATTAAATTACAACATCCATTTTTACTCTTGATCGGATCAAATATTTTTTCACTCTATGATAGTTTGC
>APFE030559174.1:0-21185 GCA_000404065.3 Pinus taeda
GCGAGGATTGATCATCAGATCTATTATTCAGGAAGTGCCTACGTTTTATTTCTTCAGGCAGAGTCTGTAATCGGGCCAGGTAGCCTCTGGATTCATCCTTCTTTTGGAAGGTGAGATATCCGGTGAATGCCCATACAGTCGATCTCTGTACAAGAAATACTTCGTTCTCACGAATTTTTAGATCGGAAGCAGTTGAGTTTTTTGAGCTGGTGGAATGGCGCTCAAGGATAAACTCAGAAACATCTAAGTGTGAGAATGGAGACAGTATGCCCCAGTATCTCACGAAGTTCACCCAATGCTGGGATGAGTTGGGAAGTGTGGGGGTGACTGTCGATGATGAGGATGGTGAGTCTAGCTCTCCTTGGCCTTCCTAAGAGTTGGCATAGCTACCAGGACTCGGTGAATGGAAGGGAGAAATTGCCAGGATGGGAGAGACTTTGGTCGGATCTTGTGCAAGAGGAGAATAGACAGCGCACCAGAGACAGGTCTTCATCTATGCATGATGAGGAGAACTGTGCCTTAGCGAGTAAGGCGAAGAAGGGGAAGGGTAAGGTTTCTCTTTCCGAATCCATTTCTTCCAATGATGGGAAGAAGGTTGAAAAGTCGAAGGTGAGATGCTTTCGTTGTCATGAGTTGGGCCATTATGCTACTAATTGCCCAAAGAAGAAGTCCAAGAAGGGATCCGAGGAAGGATCTGAAGGTGATGCACTTGCTTCACAGTTTGAGTTGGATTTCACACTCTTCGCATGCATGGTTTCATCCATGATGGGAAGTGGTTGGTTTCTTGACAGTGGAGCTTCTTTCCACATGACCGGTGACAAAAGTTTGTTCAGTACTTTGGAGGAGAAAGATCTCCAGATACTCATAGGGTTGGGTAATGATGAGAAGTATAGTGTCTCAGGTGTAGGCACGGTTATTTTTCAGAGGGAGCATGGAGATCACCTTACCTTGACCGATGTCAAGTATGTACCAGGACTGAAGAGAAACTTGGTGTCAATCGCGATGCTGGAAGACGGAGGCTATGATGTAGTCTTCAGAGACGGAAAGGTTTTCCTTAGACACATCATCACTAGACAGGTGAAGCAGATTGGTTCACGGGTCAAGACCCTGTATGCTCTTGAGGTTCAAGATGCATGCAAAGCCTTGAGCAGCAAGGCAACTGATGGAGACTTGGTGGTTGAGAGGGAGGGTATATTACCTCTCAACATGCAGAGCCAGAAGAAGTCTCAGTCAATTGTGGAGGAGCCACAATTGGTGTAGCAGCTTCAGGAGGTTGTGGAGCAGCCACAACAAGGGAAGCTGAGAGGAGATCGAGTAGAGACATCTACTCATGCAGAGACCTCCAATAGGGGGAAAATTCGAGCCAGGTGGGCTGAGGGATCACATGCAGCCATACCTCCAGGTAGGAGGTGGGGCGATATAGATTGATAGTCCCAAGGAGGAGGGGCAGGATCCTTGAGGTACCCAACCTCTTGGATGAGACCTGGCTACGGGAGCCCCGATGTGGAGTAGCAGGAACTGACTGATTGGGTAGAGATAGATGCGGATGGAGCGGCAGAGAGAGCGACAGTGCGGGGAATCCCAGGACAGCGCATAGCATGCAGGCTGCAGCAATGCGAGAGGCACAAGTGTTTTGCACAGTGCTAGGTGGCACAGAGACGTGTGCAATGGTGCGAGATGCATGAAGATGTTGCAGTAGCGCAGATGTCAGAGAGAGAGAACTTGTCAATAGCAGGTAGAGCTTCAACATCAGAGTATGTTTCTAGCCCAACAAGGAGGTCAGTTGGGAGGTGCAGTGCGGATGCAATGCCGGGAGATAGAACTAGCAGCAGCACGGATGCAGTCAGAGATCAAGGTGACAGAGGCTAGAGAAGTCAGATACTAAAGAGCACAGAGATGCAGAGTTTTCAGTCGACAGATGCAATAACAGTCAGAGACTTTGATGATAGAGCAAAGTGGACCGGGCAAATGTGTTGCATGCAGAACATTCTAGAGTTACAGGATCGGGTTTGAGAGGAAGCCTTTCTTGTTGAGAGGGAGTGTTGAAAAGTGTGCAACAAGAAATGCTTGTTGAGAATGCAACAAGATGATGGAACTTAGTGGAAAGGAGTCGCCTTCACTAAGTGGGCCCGCAGGCTATTTTTGGCGCAAGTCTATTTTTAGACTATGTCTATTTTTAGACATATGGATCATGTCTATGGATTGCAGGTTGCTGTTTATGGATGATTGATCAAGTTGAAAAAATAGATGGACTTCTATTTTTAGATCACAGCAGAGTGATTGCTCAGTCTAAATATAGAACAGTCAAATATTATTAGCTCATAATAATATTTAGACTATAAACTTTGTCTTATTCTCTTGGAGCACTTCAGGATGAGCTACGGATGTGGTACATGCAATCCCAGAAGGAAATACGTGGTTACCTATGGGATGACTAATATTTGCATGCAAGACTTCAGTTAGAACTCAAGTGAGTTGAGTTTAGTGGACTGGAGGTGCAGTTGATGGAGTTGTGTTCAGTTTAGCTTTGTTAAACTGGTTGTATTTAGTCTAACTGGCAAATAGACGAGAGATGAGTTGGGTGAATTAGTTATTAATTAATTCACAAGTTATTAACTCATAATACAACTAAAGAATACATCAGTTAACTCAGTTGCATGTTCAGTTCAGCAGGGACAGGTGTTAGAGAATCAGATTGCTATCAGTTGTGACTATAGTTGTGCATCAGATCTTGCACAATCAAGGGATTGAGTATGCCAATGAGTTTGCCCACATATTTGCCCACATTGTATCTTGTGCTCACGTGATTTTTCCAAGTAAATACGAGTTTGCTTGAGCCATTATCATTAATTCTCATGCAGGTATTGAGCAGAAGAGGCAGGCAAGCAGCGAAGGAGATTTGAGAAGAGATTGAATCAGATCTGAGCTGTATTGTGTGTAACAGAGGTGGAGATACTTGTGAGAAGTTTTATGCTGTGTAATGTTACATGACTCAATCATTAATATACAGATAGTTGGGGTTTTTAGCGAGATGCTTTCCCCGGGATACATACTGTGTTAATGTGTGAATGCTCTTGATGTTTTATTGTTATTGATGCTGCTATATTGATGATCAACGTAGAGGAGCTTATGTATTGTGTATGTTTTCCGCAATAGTACATGATCAGGATAATCTCCATTGAATATGTGTTAAACTATTCAAAATTTCTACATTTGTTACTTTCTTATGAGTTTCATAAACTTAAATTTTATCTAAATTTGAATGAATTAACTGGAAATTTAACTCATAATTTGTTTAAGTACACTCTATTTTGCAGAGTTAATCATTTATATGTTTTCCTCTGATATCCATATTTGAGAAACATTAATTTCTCTCCCATCCTGGTTGACCTCTTTCATTTCTCTTCATAATCCAGCCTAAGGAACCCTTAATTGCTCCCTGGATCCGATTGGAAACCATTTCACCATCAATCCTTTAATATTTGTAGTAACTCATCTATCTTTCCCTATAGACATTGTTTTTAGAACTTGATCCAGTCCTATTTATCTGACATTTTGACCCCATAGCCCAATGGTAAAAGCAACCCTCTGTTCATCTAAGTAAGTGATCCCACCACCCAAATTCAAATCAAAAACCCAAGCACAATCATAACTAGCCTAAAATCAAATCTTTAAACAAATTTAAATAAAAAAGAGAGAGCCCTCTCTGAGATTAGGAAGGCTAGATCCTGATCTCCAAATTTGGCTTGTGGTTACCTCTATCATTTCTTTTTCTGACAACTTAGAAGAAATTTTGGAGTGATAACACCTTGAAGCTTGATAATAACATTGCAAATTGTGACAGAATCAAATGTTACAGATCTCCGAAGTGGTGATTTTGGTAATCACTTTATTAAAGCCTTGATAACTATAAGGCTCTCCATAATATTCAATGATTGGGAATTCAAACCATGAGGAATATATACAATATCTAGGGTATATTCCCTTTTGGGTATGAGTTTGGAAATGTCTTTAAAATCACCTCGTGTTATTTGATATTATATAGTGTCGAGCCCATTCCAAATGATATGACTAAGATGAGGATCAAGTTCAACATTTCTAAGACGATGCTTTATCATCCTTTCCAACTTAATTTTTTCAATAAAGCTTTGGAAACTATTTAGTACTCCATTTGCAGACTTCTTTGACATATTTAATGAAATAAACAAATATATGTATAAGTAATAAAATAAAAATAGTTTACTTATGAATAAAATGAATGTATAAATCAACATACCTTTTTGAATGCAAGATAAGAATGTTTAAGTGTTGTTGTAGAACTTAATTTTGGGTAGTTTTGTACAACATCATCCCAACTCTCTTCATTCAACATTTTAGCCATATGTTCTTGTATTTCCATATAAACCTTATGACTGAATAAATAATGTAAAATTTGTTAATATAGTAATATTTATAACAAATACTATGAACAACAATATATTATATTTAAAATAAAATTATAATAAAAAAAAAAAAAAAAAAAAAAAAAAAAAAAAAGCAAAAATGATTCAACAAACTTAGTTTTGATAATTCACCTGACTTCACACGAGATAGTATTTATTTGACTAGTTTTGATGGAATTAAGGAATTGTTGAGAGGGGGGGTGAATCATTAATTTAAGAAACTCTTTACTTTCTTTTCTTACTGTGCTTATAGTTCCTTCTTATGTTATTTCATATGTGAAAGAATTCATTCATAAAGTAGTAAATCTTATAAACTTTCAGAACACATACTCAAACAACAATCTCATGACCAGCATACATTTGTCACAGTGTCTTCATGTCAAAACATAAAGGGAAAAAACCACCAATTTGTTTTTTGTTTTAAGATGTAATTTAAGAACCAACTTAATTACATTAGTTTTTTTGTGAGAACCCACTCACTTGAGGAAGCAAACCCCTTTTGTTTAGTAAGCACCAAATTGCCAAGAGGCACCAACCTCTTTTGTTTAACAAGCATCAACTTGCCAAGAGGTACCAACATCTTTTGTTTAGCAAGAACCAACTTTCCAAGAGGCACCAACCTCTTAAGTGTGCAGGTACCAACCTATCGCTACCACTATTTTACTATTTCATAAAATCTTCATACTGAAAAATAGAGGCATACAAGTTACAAGTAGAATACCAACTTAATGGTTGTCTACAAATTCAACTTTTGCACTCTTCTTTCTAAACACTTATAGTAGTATTCCTATTTCTACCCACTTCCACACTTGCTCCATGTTATGCTTTCTCTACTCAAGGCTCTCCATTGTTTCATGACAACACTACCCTTGCAACACTTTGCTCCAATTCACAACTCACTGCTCTGCACTCTCACAAGTATACTCACACACCTAATTAGCTCAATGGAGGTTCACTGTTTTTTTCCTATGTTGCTCTTGGCTCGATGTAGTCACTATCATCATCAATTATTCCCACGCATGTACCCCAGGCATGACACCCCATTCTTCTTCTCATTTACACAACTCTAGTTCAGTCGTTGAATTAAACTCATAAGGATGGGTGACAATCACTTCTCTGTCATACAGCTGACTCTCCATGTTGGGTATTAACTCTCAGTCCCCCTTACATATTTCACAAAGGCTCCCCATGCTACTTTATGGTTCACAAAGATCTACCTATACATCGTCATGGAGTCTTTGTTTTGCATTTATTAACAATGCATGCACAGGAGGTCTTTGGCCATCAATCTTATAGTTCTACATTCAAAATCACAATTGTTGATTCATACATCGTAATGGTACCCTGTACCATCATATCATATATTTTCATCGTAGTGCTGAGTAGTGGTGTAACACTATGAAATAGTTGATTTCTGACTTTCGATCAATTCTAGCTCCTTTTTCAATAGACCCCTGCTATATCTCCACCATAGGACTTGGTTTGGTGTCTGAGCTCCAACCTTATCGGAGCCCCCTATATCGGAATTTTGCATTTGTGGCTAATGTGCTAGCAACCAAAAACATGTGATTGTCAATCTCTAATTTTTAAGCTCCTTCCATTTAGCCCTTACCGTATACTTCTCACCATAGGACTGAGGGCAATGACCAGGGGCTTAGCCTTAAGGCGCTAAGTCTTTTAGCATTCTTCCAGGGACCCTTTTCTTTTGTTAAAGCTCTGAGCCTTTGGTTTCATGTGTGTTCCACAACCAAGCACTAACACCATTGGAGCCTCCTTATCGGTGTTCTTCACTTGTTTCCCATATGCCAGCAACCACAAATCATTGATTGCCTATTACTGATAGGCCCCTCTATTCATCCCTAGCCTTCGGTTCTATAACACTTCGTGACTGCGTGCTATCTCGTATCGTGCATCCCAGTGATTTCCAAATCTAGCATATGTGCCAACCATTGCAAACCTCTGATCGTCGATTTCATAAGTAACATCATCTCATGCCACATGGCATCTTTTGACCATTAACACATGTCACTCAGATATGGCACATTAGGTCATTCAAAACATGAAAATTGCCTACCATGTTTCCCTTTGTACTGTCACGTCATGATGACAGTAGCCACATGTCCCTTATCAAAACCAATCAAATCCTACTACGTGACCTCATCATAGCTTACCAAACATTGTTGTTTTTCCTTATCAGAGCCAATCACCGACTTCCATGTGTCCTTATCAGACCCAATCGGATGCCTCCATGTGTCCTCCTTAAGGAGAGAGAAAGAGTCCCACCAACCTTTGTTTTACAATGAATTCCTTTGTATATTGTGCATTAGTTTCCTTTTTTCTCATCATAACATTAAGGGAATTGAAAAGAAAAACTTGCATCATGCATTGAAAAATTTTGTGTGTGCTCATAGGAATAGTTTAGGGAAATTTCATTAGATTGTGCTCTTTGCTCTTTGATTGAAAGAAATCTTATTGCTCTATCCCTATTAGCTAAGATTTTGATTGTTAAATTAAATGGAAAGAATGCTTATCATATTAGTTGCATTCTAGCAATTGAAAATACATCATGTGGTTAACCTTAAAAGGAAAATTCCTAATCAAGATCAACTTAAAATTAGCATCAATTAACCTAATGGAGCATTTTCATCTAATGCAAAACATTTAGAGGTTCTAGGTTAGAGACGTGTTCCGACGTCATAAAACATAGCATTTGTCACTATCTTTTTTGCAATACATCCCAAGTGTGATATTTCGTTCCACGTACATGAGTATATCGTTGCTCGTCCATGTACCTTTAGGTATATAGGGTAGTGTTACAGTACATAAAGTATATGGGAATTCTCTCACTATGCGGTTTTGCATTAGGCAGCGCTAATATGGATTGGGCCTCCACGTACTTTCAGGTATATAAGGGAGGACAACACTAGGTTGCTATCCACCCTTAGGTAACCAAGTCAGCCGCCTTGCACACTGTGATACACCGAACACAGCATTCGGGAGATTGCCTACCCGTACTTCTTGGTTCGCCAGGAGGTATTTTGCAGTTCACATTTGCTTGGTAAACCTTTTGCCTAGCTTACCCCTTTTTGTTTATTTCTTTTTTGTAATAAAATCAATCAGTAATCGTGGAGAAAAATCAACCCTTACCCCATCGTTTGTGGAGAGCAACGAGTAAACCGCCTTTACCACCCGAAGCTACACCTATTCGGTCAAAGCGGTCTTGTTTGACTAGATCCAGTACTTCACAAGCATCTGGTTCTTCATCTGAATTACTAAAAACACCTATATCGATAAGTACTGTGACCCCAGTTACTCCTATGGTTACTGGTACATCTGGTACTAAAGTGGAATATCCACAATTACCTGAGGAAACTAGAACTCAATCTAGTGAAATCGTAACCCAAGTTGTTCAACAACAAGTTGATTCCCAATCTGAAGTTGTTCAACAAGAAATTACTTTTGAACCTGAATATGTTCAACCAGAACTGGATCCTGAACCCATCACTTTTCAATTAGAAGTTACTTCTAAACCAGAAGTTTTTCATGAAGCCCAACATGAACTTGTTCTTTTACCAAAACATTTGGATCTTGAGGTGGAACAATCAGAAGTTGTTACCTTACCAGAAGAAGATCAACCAGTAGATCCTCAAACATCCATAACTGTCAAGACCTCCTCTTTACCTTAGAAACAACCAAAAATCATTTACGAACCAGACGGTGAAATTCTTCCACCTAGTTTGATTTCAATTGAAGAGGAACCTGAGGTAGAATCACCCAGAACTCCATTCCATTTTGGAACTGGACTGCATCTGTATCCTTATACTCCTCATTTACTGCTCCTTTTGATCTTGATTACTTTTAAACACCGATTGATTCGTTAGGAAACTTCTTTGGACATTTGACTATGGCAGAGTCAACATCCTAGACAATACCATCTGTTATGACTACAGCAAAATCTTTTTGTCGCAATCTCTTTGATGTTTACTACCACACCTGAGTCACACTTGTATGGTGTTCCGTCTGTCCCATCCAGTTACAAATATTTATCGGGAACCACTCGGATATTTCTTCTAGTCCTTGGTCTTCACCAATGTCCCCTACTGTAATTTTATCCGGTTCCTCATTTATGGGTACCGAACACCTGGACCCATCAAGTTCACATCAAGTTATTTCATCTGGTTACCGTCATATGTATCCGCTTAACACTAGGCTACCCTCATACAGATAACAATATGCATATTCTCCTTATCCTCCATATTCTGGGGGGCAACCATATGTCAATATGTCATCGTCTTTAGGTTGGCCTAGAATGATTGTCTGTCAATGGCAGCCAACCATGCTCGTTCAACCTAGGCTTGTGTATCCATCACAACCTATGTAATTTGTCTCATCCATACCTACAACACCTATTGTTACAACTGTGCCACAGTCACAAGCCCAGATTGTTGTATCACAACCTGTGTAAGTTGGCCTTTCAACCTTAGACCCTCAAGTTTCGGGTATAGAGATCCAGCCTTCTCACGAAGTTTTACAACAACCACTTGTGTCTGGAGTCCAACAACTTCAGGCTAGTTTGCCATTTACTAGAATGACTCAGACTTACATTGGTTTATTGTATTCACAACTTTGTCAACCTTACATTGGTGCGCAACGACAATCGTTGTACCAACAACAACAACAGTTGATTCAACAGCGTTAACAGCCCCAATATCAACAGCAATAATTCCAGCAATACCAACCTCAACATGGACTTGGCCAAAAAGCTCATGTTGGGTTTGGTTAGAAACAGGCTTATCCAGGCCCTGGTAAACAAGCCTATGTTGGGTTTGGACAACAACAAATTTACCCTGGTGCACAACAACAACAACAACCTTACACCGGATTTGCTCAACAAACTTACCCATATCAAGGTTACCAGCAATAGATGCCTTATGTTGGTATGCAAAGGCCCATTACCCAAGTAATTTCATCTTACCCTGGATATGCTTAACCTAATCTCAATAGACAGTTGCCTTTCGTTGTGACACTTGAGTTACCAGATCTAAATTGGCTCATCAATGACCCAATTCTTTACGCACTTTGGTGGCTAGTGATTCCTCATAAGTTACCTTCCAATATTCTGAAATTCAATGGAAATATTGGAGAAGACCCATCCAACCATGTCATGATATTTCATTTATGGTGTTCATCAAACTCCTTGAATGAAGATTCTGTTAGACTTTGTCTTTTCCATAGAACGCTTACTGGTCTGGCTGCGAAGTGATACATCGAGTTACCACGATCTTATTTTGATAACTTCACTGCCTTAGCTACCATGTTTTTAACCCACTTCCAGTTACCCATATGATATGAGACTAGAACAGAACTATTAACCAACCTTAAATAGACTACTGCTACTCATATCTCTGATCATATTCATGAGTGGCATCTTCGTCGTCACATCGTTAAAACTTTTGTTCCTGATTAGCTTCTGGATGAATGGTTTATAAAATCCTTGTTGCCATCTATCACTAAGGATGTGGAGAAAGGTGGAGTTGTCAAAGAAGAGCAAGTAATTGCTCGTGCCTAATATTTCGACTTGATTTATACACAGTTTGGCACGCTCTATGACAATATTATGAATGCACCCTGACCAGCTTTCATTGTTCCTCCTCCACCATTGAGTAAGGACTCTCATGTTAGCGATGGTGTGATTGGTTCTTCGAGCACACAAACAGCAGGTAGAACATCTAGTCAAACACTTTCCATTACCAATCAAACTCAAATGCACATGATAACATTCTTACTTCCGAAATAAATGTTGTGTCATCTGACAAGGGCAAGAATGAAAAGTAGCCAGGAGGTAAGAAAAAGGGGAAAAACAAGAAGAAACAAAATAACTCCCCTCAAGAGAAATCATATGATTCCTCTTCTTCGGCTAGGAAACCTCGTCACCCATGTTTGATCTGTAATGATGAGCATTTTACGCGAGATTTTCTGCATCACTCTGAAGTCTCAAATCTTCTGAAGACTTCTAATACATCTGTAGTATTGACTGATCCTTTTCCAAAACCGAAGACAAATATGGTTGCTACAGACTAAGCTTCCACTTCCCAAGTGCTTATGCTATCCGCCTCTAAAAAGAAAGATGATGTTTTGGTGTCAACACGAAGTAAAGATTATGGAAATCAATCATTGTCGTTGAATAACTAGTCTAATCGACCTAACCCTTTGACAACAACTTTGAATGATCCTATTCCACCACCTATTGCACCAGATTTAACAATAAAACCACCTAAGGGAGTTGTACATAAATCAACATTTAACCTTCGAGCTCAATCTGCACATAATTATAATATATTAGAAGATTTGGCTCAGTCACCTTCTACTATGTCGATGCTTGAGGTGCTACAAAATTGTCCCTCCCAAAATTAGGCTTTGTTGTCAGCAATTGGTGGAATCGATCCAACTGCTTCCAATCTTGTGGTTTTCAACCATGCGAGTTATACGCCACAGTTACCAGCACAATTATCATTTCTAATTCAATTAAATTTCTTGAATAAACTTGATCATCGAACCATTATTGATGAGGGGGCATCTACTTGTATAATGCCTATGAGTTGCTGGAAAACACTTGGCTCACCGCCTTTGTCACATTCACCAACAACATTAAAATCTTTTAACATTCTCACATATACGCCTTGTGGAATATTGAGTAATCTGCAAATCGAACTAGGAGGAAAAATGGTAACGGTTGAAGTTGAGGTAGTTGACAGACCCCTCGACTACAACATTTTACTAGGAATACTGTGGGCTTATGCCATGGTTGTTGTGGTTTCAACATACTTTCGTATGATTGCATTTCCTCATCAAGGTGGAATCACAGATATCGACCAACTTGCATTCTTCGCCTCTAGTTCACAGGTTACTAGAAGCATTTTGTTGGTACACTGACCCCCACTATCTCTCCAAAAAATTGGTGTGGGTCTCTTTAAATACTCTTCCCTAATGGGTACTTTTTCACTACCACCACCATCAAATTTGGCGTAAGTGGCAAAATTTGAGACTTGCAACATGATATCTTCCATTCCATCTAACTTAAGGAGGATTAAAAATAGTTTTTGCGTTGATAGTAGTAATGAAATCATGTCACTAAGCCCTATTGAACTTGCATAGAAATCAATTTGTTTGGCTTTTGCAGCGAACCCAAATCCATTTTCGTCAATTGTATAGGTAGATCATTCATTAGAATTTGGTACTTCTTCTGATCCTTTTTCACGTATATTTTCTACTGATGAAGGAATCGCCCAATCAATGATGATGGAAGGAGAACCATGGGAGGACTATCATCATCATTCCCATCTTCCAAATCACATCGAATATTATTCAAATGAACTTAATCACCCTTCAGTTGTTGATTTCCTTTCGAATTTTGTTTTCATAGATACAGTAGATTCCGAGCGAAACTTGTCAAATATTGAATAAACTATTTCTATCAATATTTCAACCAAACCTAACATTGTAGAAAACATTCATGTTGGCAAATATTGTTCTCCATTAGAACTTGATATTTATCGTGCTCTTTTTCGTGAATTTTGAGATATATTTGCATGGTCATACGAGGATATGACAAGAATTGACTCTAGTATAGTTGATCATGAAATCAAAATGTATCCTAATGTCAAACCAATATGACAGCATCTCTAACTTGTTCATCCAAAGAAGGTTGTTGCCATTAAGGCAAAAGTTGAAAAACTTTTGCATGTTGGTTTCATTTACCCTATTCCCCTTACTGACTAGGTTTCCAATATTGTTCCTATCACGAATAAATAGGGGACAATATGAGTGTGTGTCGATTATAGGGATTTTAATCAAGCTCTTCAAAAAGACAATTATCCTACCCTGTTTATTGGCCAGATAATTGATGAATGTGCCGGATGTGAAATATTTTCATTTATGGATGGATTTTTCGGCTATAATCATACCAATATCTTCCTTGAGGACCAATCTAAAACTACTTTTATTTGTCTATGGGGCACATTCGCTTATCAGAAACTCCCATTTGGTTTGAAGAACACAGGGGGCACATTTTAAAGGGCAGTGAATTATGCCTTCCATGACATCAAACATATTGTTCAACCTTACCTTGAAGATTTTCCTGCTCATTCACGAAAGTAGACTGATCACCCACAGCATTTGAGAGCTATATTTTTACGATGTCGACACTACAAAATACAACTCAATCCACAAAAATGTGTGTTTGTTGTTGGTTCTGGTCATTTTATTGGTTTCGTAGTGTCTAAGGAGGGAATTCGACTCAATCCACTTAAGGTTCAGGCAATCCTTGATTTACATTCACCTTCAAATCTACTACAGTTACAAAGACTCCAAGTGAAGGCTAACTTTTTGAGGAGGTTCATTCCCAATTACACTGAAATGGCTAAAGGATTTACTCATTTATTGAAAAAGGATACCCTTCCATTGGGATCAGGTTGCGCAAGATTCCTTTGATGCTCTTAAAGATACCTTGATTAGAGCCTCATTAATGTATTCCCTGAATCATCAAAACGACTACTTTTTGTATCTCGCCACTGCAGATACAACCATTAGAATGGTTTTAGTCCAAGGAAGACGGGATTTAACATTCGATATATTATTTGAGTCGCAATCTCAATGATACAGAATTTAAGTACTCTTATGTCGATAAACTAGTTTTGGCAGTTGTTCAAGATGTACAGAGATTTCTCCACTATATTCTACTTCGAAAAACCATTGTCATTTCGGATTGCAACCCTATGACATATATTTTGTCACGTCAATTGCTGGGAGTCAAATACTCAAAATGGATAGTCATTTTGCAAGAGTTTGATCTGGAATTCATCAATTCCAAATCAAATAAATATCTATTTTTCACCGAGCTACTTTGTTACCTTCCCTCGAATATCATTTATTCAACATCATAACCATCAATTCTGGATACCTCTAGTTCATAAACGAAACTAGCATTTAATCTTGTACTCTACCTTGTGGGCATATTGAACCTCGGTGAGAAATGCAACTGGATTCACACCCTTTCAATTGGTGTATGGCCTGGAGGCAATCTTACCGATACAATGCGAAATTTCATCTCTCAAACTCGTGATTGACCTATTACCTGACACTACTAAAGAAGAAGTGTGTTTCTTGGAACTTATCCATCTAGATGAAACCCGTCGTGAAGCCGCATTGGCTAACGAAGTGCATAAGAAATGAATCGAGGCGCAATATGACAGAAATGTCAAACCTTGCATTTTCTTAGAAGGAGACCTGATCTTGCTTTACAATCAGGAAGTTGATAAACTTGGAACAGGGAAATTTGAACCACTTTGGATGGGTCCTTATATTGTCAAGCGTGTTTTGGAAAAAGGATCCTATGATTTGGTGGATTATGATGGAATTCCATTGTCACAACCCCAAAATGGGATGTATCTCAAACATTACTATGCTTAATTGAGTGTAGTAAAAATCACTTTATATATGCTTTAATTGCATGTGTGTGTTTTAGTGTGTCTTTTAGAGTTTTTATGTGGTTAAGTAATCCTCTTTGCATTTGTTGCAGATTTCGGAACCTTTGGAACCATCTGTTGGTTACGCCGATGGTTCTAGTCATAGTATGCAGAGCCTATCTTGTAGAATGGGCCATTTTTGCTCCAGTGAGTTTTCAAGGGATTTGTATCAGTTGATCAACGAACAATATCATTGAGTATAGTGCTTTGGTCGAACTTCTCTCTGATGCCATTTCACTTGGCATCCATCGAATCATCATTAGGCTGGATTTGCAACTCGTTGCACTATAACTAACAAACATTTATGCTTTCTTAAATCCAATAATTCTTCGTATGTTCCTTAGAGTTCATCTTTTGGAAAGACATTTTGAGTATATTCAATATCAACATATTTCCAAAAACTTTAACACATTAACTCACTCATTAGTGAACTATGTGTTAAACAAACATTTGTGACACATGTAAAAGTAAATTTTCAATTCACATCATTAGTTGAATAGGATTGCATATAGCCATACATATAAAAACTCTGAAAGTAAAAATAGATAGATGTTTTAAAAGTTTTTACAAAATTTGTGCCCAGGGCATGTTTGGTCATCTGATCTAAAAACTCAAAATGCATGCAAAAACATCCTAAGTAGACCTAGTGTTGCTCATGGTAACAGGTCACAGCCTGATCTATCATGCGCAAGAGCCACATCCAACGGCCTAGAACACCAATAGTATGGTGTTGTAGCCTCATAGGTAACTCCTCGATCTAGACATCTAGAATACCAAGGGTCAGTCCCTCCACATGATCCTATAATTCTACCAAGGTCTCAGCCAAATCCAAATCCTAGAGAACTGCTCTCCTAATGTTTCTCCTCACTGGCCCACTTGCCTCCTGTTGGTGCCTCATAGGTCGAACAGTACCCACATATGCATGCATGAAAATGATTTTAGTTTATTCTTGGAACATCAAAACACAAAAACATGTAGAAACTTAAAAAATAAAAAACACTTGGTCAAACAATTTACCTATAGCACCCCATTGAGTGCCCGCTAGTAAAATCAAATCTAGATCTACTCGAAAATCCATCCCTGAGTATGGATGCTCCTCGACAACAATGTGTTGTTGATCAAGCCAACTAAAAAATGTAGTGGAAAAAATGATCGTTGACTGACCCGCATGTCTAGCCATCAATTCGACCCACCTCTACATCCATGGATCTCTAGGACCACCTACACCCAGTGTTACATGTTGTGGTTGCACCAATGGAATTATTTCTAAGGAAAAAGCAATTAAGATCAAACATGATCCAAAATAGACCCTAAAAACCTCTAAGTCTTCATATACATAACTATCAGAAACACTATCGCATGGGAAAAACATTAAGAAATGGCAAAAAAACAAAGTAAAGTGAAGATTCAAACAGGATGCACAGGAGCCGTCGGATCGGACCGATCAACGGTCTATATCAAATCGGCATATCGCAATCAGCAGAGGCCAGCGGGAGATATCAAAGGCAGCCGTATGAAAATCGCAATAACGATCAGCGTGAGTCAACGACGACCATCGATCAAGCACGTAGATCAACCGTCCAGATCTACACGCAATATCGCATCGCTAAAACACAAGGAGGACTTAACCTGCGGCCCGAAGACTATGCAATATGTGATTGCGATATATCGCATCGCAATATTGCATCACAGCAATACAAAGGAGCGAGGCTGATACAAACATGTGACTTGCGATAATTGGACCTAACGGGATTTATGGACGCAAATTGATATATTTTGAGTTCCGATAAAAAGGGCTTTGTTGGGATTTTATGTGTATTAACGCATTTCTGAATAAAAACCAAAATACAAAGGAAATGTGCCCAAAGAGATAAAATCCAGACTCGAAAGGTTTATAAACATAGTGTTATATTATTTGAGTTCAGTGGAAAGTAGGATTTTAGGCGGGCCCCAGGTGGTAAGTGGTATTGGACGGGCTCCACCCGATCCCATACACTGGCTAACACATGGCTTGGTGCAGGAGAGAGGAAACCGACTTTTAGGGCGGATAATCTCCAAGCATATAAGCGACCCGAAATGAATATTATCCGTTGGATCTGAGATCACACAGATCAATGATGGGCGTGTGACAGCAACCAAAGGTGGACCGAGAAATGTGTTCACGGGTGTTAGAGCCTAAAACTACCTCAGGCTGAAGGAAGGCAGGTCTAATGTAACATCAAACCACGCTTAACCTGGTATCTAGCCCTACCAAGTTGGGAGAGGGCTCTCTCCTTGTCAATCTCAGGAAAATATAGCAAATGAGGCTTGAGATGACTGATGTAAAGACTAATTTTAGGCTAGATATATGCTCAAAGGAGTTTGATTGAGTTTTATGTTGGTTTGTTGGATCAAAAGTGAAAGGCAGTTTTGTGTCTGGGGAATGGACTCAGTCTTGCAGAGATTTCTGTGGGGCGAGGTAGGAAAATGATTTAGTACTTTGAAATAAGTGAAATGGAAATTCTTAAGACTGGTGAGGAGTTGGAGAGGGCATGAAAGTATCAAGAATCCTCTTCAAACAGTTGAAAACATGTAAACCCAAATAAACCCTAAGGTAGAGCACTGCAACATCATTGAATTCCAAATTTATACTTGATTCATTTAGTTAAGCTGAAAAGAGAGAGATAATGGCACACATAAACACATGATAACTTGAATCACAAAAGGAAAAACAATACTAAATCACCTTGCCACAAGAATCCCACAAAATGTTGCAAACCCTAGTCTATTTCCTTACCAAACTGCAGAGATGAATATATAATGATGCTCAAACCTTTCATAAGAGTCCAACCTTGACAAATGAATGAAAAAACACATGATATAGAACTCGAAACCACCTATGCTATCCATCAGGGGTCGAATCCATGAGAAGAGGGATGGTTTCAACCATATCTAAACTAGGAACACAAAAATAGGCAGTGGAACAGCTTGCCTCTAAAACCTAGGAAACTGATTCATTCAACTCCAAACCACCTACAACTGATGTATCTACCTTATCAAGTCAATTTTAACAATTTTTACATCATAGTACATCAATTTACATAACGTCAGCTCATGAATTTGACCATAAGAGAGAAAAAGTCAAACTAGACGAAAAACAGAGTTTTTGAGCAAAATTGGCACTTTTTCATCTTGTGCGTAGCACCACTTTTTTTCTGTGTAGCGCTTTTTCCCAGCTGAATTTGGAGGCCTTACCTTCACCAAATTTTCTCTAAGTTAGCTTTTTGGAAATTTCTGTCTATATACTCTCTAAGACAAGTGGAATTTTTGAATTTGGTGCCCATTTGCCCATCCAAAAATCAGTTCTCCCAACACTGCTTCCTGTGTGGCCAAAAAGTGGCAGAGAGGGCATTTTTGAGGTGTTTTTTGGCCCTTTTGGTGACCCAAAACTTGTCAAAATTTCCTAGTAATTTCTAGGAATGCATAATTTTTCATGAGGAATCCAAAAATGCAAAGTTTTCCTCCAGAGGAGGTCCCTATCAAAATTTGAGTGACAGGTGGCGCTACGCACCTACCATAAAAACATGTTTTTCTTTGAAAAATTCAAAATTGCCAAAAATTTTGCCAAATTTCTTGAAACTTGGCATGAGTGATCTGAATCAAGTACAATGTTGTGCCAATGAAGCTTTAGCCAAGATCTTGAGCTTATCTTTCTCTTTCTTGCTCCTCAAGGTCTTCCTCAACTTGGCTTTTAGGCACCTTATCCTAGTTTTGCAAATTTTGTTTCGTGCCAAATAGTGATAATCCATGTGCCGCAAAATCTTTTTCTCCTTGTTGGCCTTCTCAAGTAGCTTCTCCAAGTTCATATTTGCCCTCTCTAGCCAAGATTCCTGGTCAACATCAATCTCTTTCTGAAGGGGTGTCAATTTGACTTTCTTTCTTTTTGTTGCTTGCATGTTTTCCCTTATGGTTTTCAGCTTCATGATTGTTTGTTTATCCTCCAACTTCTTGTTCCATTTCTCATGGTAATTAATAATCCACTTAGCCCTTTCAAGGTGAAGAGACAAGGCATGGATGTTAGCTTCTTGTTATTTGATGATCTCCTTGAGTTTTGAGCTTTAGGAGCTCAAATTAGTATCCTCATCCTGAATCATAATAAAATCTCTCTCCTGACCTTCAGAAGGACCTTCCTCATGCAATGGTTGCTTCCCTTTATCCTGTACATGCTCTGCTGAAGAAGAAGGCAAAGCCCCTTTCACCCCGGGTGAAGATATCATTTTCTTGTTGTCTGGTGAAGGAAACGAGACCCCTTCCAACCCTAGTGGAGATAGTACTCATTTGGCAATTGCAAATAGCCTCCTTGTCCCCTTTTCCTAAGTGACAAATACTAGCACACCTGTAGCTCGAGTCTCATGAACCTTTGGTTGATTTGAAGGCCCTCCTTCCTCTTGAAACATTGATGGGGGTCACTTGAGGGCTTTTGAAAAACTCAAGTGAAATGAAAGTTTCCCATGAAACATTCAACAGACTCAACTAATGCAAAACAACAATCTTGATCAATGAAAAATGATAAATGTTGTTGAATTGTTGATGAAGAGGTTTTCTTTGCACCAATGTAGCCACTTTCTCAATATTTATGCATATGAAATAGGGGACGTTCATCATCCTCACTCTAGTGAAATGCATCAATAATCTAACATGATAGGTGTACAAGCGAGAAAATCTCCCTTCACAGCTGAAGTATTTGATAATGAGCTTCATGAGTGGAGCATAAGTGTCCTGTAGATATCTGAAAGGGAAGACCCTACTGATTTGCTTTTGATAACTAGCCTTGATATAAGGCTCATAATGCTCTTTTCCCACATGTTGTCCTTTGTTCCACTGTTCACCTACATTTGGAATACCTGTTGCTTCAGCTATAGTTTCAGGTGTTAAAGTGAAGGAAACACCTTCTAATTTCACTTGGACATTGTGAAGATGAAGGACAAATAGTCAAGCAAGTTCATGGTGGTATATCACCCTTTCCACCATCTCACAAAAATGGTAGCAAGACTGATGTTTGAAACATGTTACTACAAGGGGACAAGCCAATAACCCTGTGAGTGTGGTGGGATCCTCTCGGATGTGTTTTCCTCCCTTATGTGGTTTTCTTGGTGCATGAATCTCTTGGGAGGAATCACTCACAGTTTCCTCATCCCTTTCATAAGCTAAATCTGTTTCCATATTTGCCACTGTATGGTGCAAAATGATGAGTATGAAGAGATTTTATTTCAAGAATAGGTGACTGCTACTTTCTTCCTTGGGATTTGATGAATTTGACTGATGAGTGGAAGGTTTTGATGCTAACTATAGGGTTATTAGGGAGTGATAGGGTTTTGGGAATGAGGATTAGGGTTTGGGGAATAGGGGGAATTAAGTGTTAGGGTTTTAGGGTTTGGGGATAGAGGGTAGGATAAGTGTCAATGAGAGAGGGAAAGGGGAAGAAAATGTAAGGAAATGTAGTGAAGGGAAAATTATGCAAAGGAGTAGACAAACAGCAAGAATGACAAAAACTGCAAAACCCTAGGTAATTTTGCAATATAACTATGCAACAATTTAGGGTTTGAATTTTCACCTTTTAAAACACCATCAAGGATGAGTAAATATCTTTTTATGGTAAATGGATGGTTTTACTTACTTGAAGGGATGGTATTACCAAACTTTGGAGCTTTAGAAGGTCGATTAAAAGAGTTTTTGGCTTTGGCAGACTGGTGCACCGCGCCAACACCCAAGTGTGTCGCGCCTGGCAGGTGCGTTGTGCCCATTCAAAATTGTATGTGAGTCCTACGTCTAGTGCACCACGCTGAGCAGTTGCGTCGCACCAATACCCAGTTGCGTTGCGCTAAGAGAAATTTTTAAACTTTGCTGCGATTTCCCTTATTTCTCCTCAAAGTGCAATTTTACCTCTTGCTCTCTCTCACTTGTACAAATGAAGTTTTCAAATACCAAAGATAACTTTATATCCACCTTGGCTTTTAATTTTTCATTTGAAAAACCCATTTTTCTAAAGTTCCTTTTCACTTTATTCTTTAAAAACTATGTTTTACAGTTTGGCTCTCTTTTTGTCATTTTGATGAACTAATGCTTGGATATTCTTGTTTCTTTTGCAGGAGATGGAGTGCAGGAGTTTGGCAAGGTGACCCAAGGCTGCATTTCTAAACTTATTACATATAGGAAGATTAAAATTACATGAAATTTTTATACATAGAACATAAAATCTCTTTTTTTCCTCAAAATAGGGTTTTGAGGAAAAATCAATTACTAAGTATATCATTATTGAAATTATGATGTTGAGACCTTATTATACCTCCTCATGTGCCTGTTGACCGTTATTGAGCTTTTACATGACTATGGTGGCAAACCCTAGACCTAATGAGACTTGAAACCTGAAAATGATTTCTACAACTAAAATGAAATAAAAATGACATCAAATGACCTGTATATGTGCAAATATGCCAGCAGATGAAAAGCATGAGGGAAATTGATAAAGAACCACTACCATCAGATGATCCATGACCTAATGAAATGCAGCTGATTGGATGAGACACCTAAAATGCATGCAAAAAGAGAATTTTGATCACTGATGGAGGGATGAAGATACCGACACTAACATTGGCTCCAATGGGGATGGTAGCTCTTGGGAGGTTCCAAGAACTACAGATCTCTGGAAACCAGACAGTGCCTCTTCCATTGGGCTACATGGAGTCAATAACTTCAGCAAACATAAGACCAATATCTTGACTCAAACTGAATTAATTACAAGACTGAAAACTAACTCAAACAATCCATACTAGTAATCGAAAACTGACATCAGACCTTCAGTTTTATAGCCTTCACTTTGGGCCCCAAACTGACTGAATGATGACAGTGCACACTTGCAATGAAGGAAATAAAATGGTATATATAGTGGCAAAGTATGACAGCAGAAAATTTCTCAAAGATAATACCATTTCAGCAACCAACTATTGACCGGACCCCCTGGACAATCTTCCCCGTTCATTTCTTTCAGTAGAAAGGCATTTTGACCCCGATATGTAGCAATTCTGAATGGTCCCTTCCACAGATTCTCGAACTTTCCATGCTTGCCTTTGTCCTCATTTCTAGCATCCCATTTCAGCACTATGTCTTCAATCTGAAACTTATCTGACTTTGCCTTCCGATCATAGATTTTCTTGATTCTCTCTTGCAGCTTGAAGGTATT
>APFE030559174.1:55404-68493 GCA_000404065.3 Pinus taeda
TATTTGGATGTGATGCATATGTACATGTTCCAAAGGAGAAACAAACCAAGTTGGACAATAAATCTGAAAAGTGCATCTTTATTGGGTATAAGGATGGTTTAAAGGGTTATAAGCTTTGGAACCCAGCAACAAGGAAAGTTGTGTATAGCCGAGATGTGGTGTTCAGAGAGGTGAAAGATGTTATTAAACATGAAGTCCAACCAAAGGAACTTGAGAAGATAGAGTTTGAGCTAAAGCAGGAAGAATCAGACTCTATAGCAGAGGAGGAATCAGAAGATGAAGAGCAACAAACTGTGGGTGTGAGAAGATCAGTTTGAGAAAAAAGGCAGCTAGAAAGGTATAGTCCATCTACTTTATGTTCATATTTTTCTTTATCTATTACTGATGATGATCCCAGAACTGTGAAGGAAGCAGTAGATTCAGAGGATGGAAAACTCTGGAAAGAGGCCATCGTTGATGAAATGACATCTTTGCACAAAAATGAGGCTTGAGATCTAGTGGAGTTGCCAGCTGGAAGGAAACCCATTGGCAGCAAATGGGTGTTCAATAAGAAGACATATGCAGAAGGAAGATGGAGAAATACAAAGCTCAGTAGGTAGCAAAAGGTTATTCCCAGGTGCCAGGAATTGATTTTGGTGATATTTTTTCTCCTGTTGCCAAGGTAACTTCTATTAGGTTACTTTTATCTGTTGATGCTGCTTTTGATTTTGAGGTAGAACAGATGGATGTGAAGATGACATTTCTTCATGGGGGTCTGGAAGAGGAGATCTACATGAAGCAACCTGAAGGCTTTGCAATGAAGGGTAAGAAAGAACTAGTATGCAAGTTAAAGAAGTCTTTGTATGGGTTAAAATAGTCACCAAGGATGTGGTATCAGAAATTTGATACATTTATATGGGGACTTTGCTTCACCAGAAGCAAAGCAGATCACTGTGTGTATTTTAAATTAATTGGTGACCGTGTTATTTATCTGGTCTTGTATGTGGATGATATGTTGTTGTTTGGAAATGACAAAGAAATTGTCCAGGATTTGAAGACCCAATTGTCTTCCAAATTCAACATGAAATATCTTGGTGCTGCAAACTATATTCTGCGCATGGAAATTAAAAGAGGTCGGGCAAAGAGGAAGCTCTGGTTAAACTAGAGGAAGTATGTCGAGACAATATTGCAAAGGTTTAATATGCAGGATAGTAAATCGGTGAAGGTTCCTATTCCTGTAGGTTTGAGGTTATCTGCTGAACAGTGTCCCAAGACACAAGAAGAGGAAGAGAACATGTCCCGTGTTCCATATGCAAGTGCAGTCGGTAGCTTGATGTACACCATGGTCTGTACTAGACCAAACATTGCACATACAGTGGGAGTATTGAGCAAGTTTATGTCAAAACCAGGGAAGGAGCACTAGACAGCAGTGAAGCGGGTTTTCAGGTATTTGCGTGGCACTAGTGATTATGGTTCGTGCTACCAAGGAAGACCAGGATTGGATAGAGTGTTGGATATCCGTGGCTTTGTTGATGCAGACTGGGCTGGAGATCTGGATCAGATAAGATCTACAAGTGGGTATGTGTTTAACCTATTTGGAGGTGCAGTCACTTGGATGAGTAAGAAACAATCTGTAGTGGCACTATCAACTACAAAGACAGAATACATGGCAGCCACTCATGCAAGCAAGGAAGCAGTTTGGTTGCAGAGATTGAGTTCAAGTATGGGATTAGTACAGGGAGCTATAAGGATAGACTGTGATAGCCAAGGTGCAATTTTCTTAGCAAAGAACCCTGCTTATCATTCAAAGACAAAGCACATTGATGTTCAGTATCACTTTGTGAGGGATACGTAGAAGACAAAAAAGTGTTGCTAGTAAAGGTGGACACTTTGAAGAATATTGCAGATGCATTAACAAAATCTATGAGCTCTAAGAAGTTCTCCTGGTGTAGAGAAACAATGGGTGTAGAGAAATAATGGGTGTTTTCGGGCTGGAAAAAGGACTAAACTTTCCTGTGGCCCCTTGTGGAAAGAAAACAACAAGTGGGAGAATGTTGGGTTGTGTTATATTCCTTCCAAGTTGGAGCCCCCCCTTCGTTGTGTCGATTGCCCATATTCCAAGCATGAATGTGGGACTTGCAACAAAACCAACCAAGGCTTCCTCTGGATTTACTATATATCCCACCAAGGGATTCCTAGGCATGAACCCTCATCAATACAACCAGGTTGTTACCGCAATCCCCACTAAATCACTAGGCCCTAAATAGCATGGATGCCTTTGGATCTCTCCACCTAAACCGTGACGAATTTTTTCATCTCAACCTCTCAGCTTTACTTTGTATATTGCCATTATCAGTCAAGGGATTCCTAGACCTACAAGGTCACCACCCTCTGGGATTTACGATGTATCCCGTCATTACCGGTAAAGGGATTCCTAGGCCCAATCAAGTGTTTTCACCTCTGATATTTACCGTGTATCCCATATCAGGATTCCTAGGCTCAACCGAGGTGTTCATAATCAATATTTACCATGTATCCCATCCCGGGATTCCTAGGCCTTGTGAATAATCCTGAGACCACCCAACCTAGCTTCGAATCCATCTGACAATCCAACTCAACCAAATACAAGAGAACCTGCCACACCATGGCTATCTAGAAATGGAAAAGAAAGACTAAAGAACATTGTCACACCTGGCCAAACCCATGCCAATGATAGCAAGAGAACCGAGAACACACATGAATGTACCATGCATGCCACATCTAGCAAGGAAATCACACATGAAAATTAATACATGCAAGTAATCTCGATGTAATTGCTTGATCCTAATATTCGTTGCTTGATCTTTGCTACCCTATGCCTTCTTTGCTTTCCTTAATCCAATGATAGAGTGCTCCAATAATTCTCTTAGTGTCCAAGAGTGTGAGAGACAGAGTAGAAAGAGAGAGCTTCGAAATAGAACTGACAAAAAGTTACGAACTGGTCCTCAGAAGCCTTTTTATTAATGAGGCCTTTATTTTCTTCATTTTCCATTATTTTCCTTCATTTTCCTCCTCACATGCAACATGTGACCTTTCACCTTCCTTTTCTCCTAATTTCCATTAGTTTCATAAATAAAATACCAATTAATGCCACTTTTCCTTTTCAAAGCCTTTGTCATTGCCTTTGCCAATTTCCTTAGCCATAATAAACCAAATGAACACACTTACTAGGATGTCTTGCACAACATTCAGCTTGGAATACGTGTCCCATGACCTTGGTCTTATATTTTTTTTACATAAATTTTGACTAGGGTTGTTACAGAACCCCCCCCCGCGGGGGGGAACACCATCCTTGGTGTTCAATGACACCTATAAACCAGCGAATCATTGAAAGCAAAATATACTACCCATGGATCTTTATAACACAGCTCGTTGCAGCCTTTACAATGACATCTTGCTGAAACATGACAAACATACCATTTACTAGAGCTTTATAATACAGGTCATTACAATATTCATAATAACCACCACATATACTTAATGCACATTTTCTTAAACTAGAAAATAATCATATTTTTCGTGGAGCTTTATAAATCCAATTCGATATAGTATTTACAATAATATACACATTTTCTCAACTAGCAAATAAAAGGATACAATGCATGCATCCGCAGCAAGGGAATCCAAAGGCTCACACCTCCACCCTCAAAGTAATACCAAGATTCACCTCCTCCCCAAGAATTCCAAAATCCACTATCAAAATCAAATATGCATCTAATGTCCAATACTATAATATTTGCACCACTTGTCCTCTCAGTGAATAGTTACTACCTCATTGTTCTAGGGCACACTCGAGTGTGCATCTGATTCCATTTGGCAATGCTAATGACCGAAACAAATTCATTCCTGACCTTCCCTTCTCTACTACATAGTCCCTTGAGAAATCTAATCACCCCTTATGTGCAGTCACTCACCTTCCAAGGTCCTTGACATCCCCTGTCCCACAAGATCCATCCCTTAGCAAGGTTTCCTCACATTGGAATGTCCAAAAACTAAGGCATATCCCTTCCTCAAAATCATCATACTGGTCATAGCATGCTCATGGAAATCAATGGACACTATTGGGTACCAGTCTCCCATAATGGCCCTGCTCCTAAATGCTTTACCAACATATTGTTACTTGATCCAATTCCTTTTGTTGCTACTAATACCTTGACAACCAATTCCAACCACCCAAACCGGGAATTTTTCCATGATTTCCTGTACCAAGCACATAATTTCCATTAGACTCAATGAATTGAAATAAATCCAAATAATACCTCATTTGTAGCTCATCAACACGGTACACTTGCAATTTTTTTACTTCCTATCACATCAAGATAAACTAACTCTTTGATCAAATCATTATGTATAAACATATCACATCCGATTAGATCGAAACACAACCATCATAGATCAAAATCATGAATCGCATGCAATCATCATAAACCATAATCATAGATCACATATAACCATCATAAATCATAATCCTAGATCGCATGCATACTAAAACTAAAATAAAATACTAATACTTATCTTTTAATCGATCTTTAGCTTCTACTTTTATCCTTTGTCCTTTTTTATGCACACCGGACAAACACCCAATGCATTCTCTTCAACCACATACACATACACATAGTGTACACCACACACGTATACCCACACACAGAAAACAACACCATGCAATACATGCACCTACACCTGATGTACAACATATTATATATACGTACATAGAGTACAACACAACGAATACGTGTGTCGCAATACCACGACTACACAATGCACATACAAAGTACCACATGTGCATAACATAGCATATATGACATGCACACAATACTACATGTATAACAGTACCAAATATACAACATGTACGCAGTATCACCTGTAAACATTGCCACCTGCATATTGTGTACACAGTACCACAGGTACACGACACCATATGCACAATGTATACAGAGCACCACATGTACATTGCACCACCTGCACAATGTGTACACCGCACCACGTGTACACAGTACCACCTCCATGATGTGTACATAATACCACATGTACATAGTACCATATGCACAACATGTACACAACACCACATGCACTCAACGCTGCATGTACATAGCACCACATGCACGCAACACCACATGTATAATCATGCACACTACACCATATGTACATAGCACCGCATGTACAACATGTACACTACACCATATGTACATAGCACTGCATATATGACATTTACTTAGCACCATCAATACCCATCACTGCATATGAAACATGCACACAACACTATATATGAAAAATGCACACAACATCATATATACAACATGCACACAACATCATATGTACGCAATATTGCATATGCTACATGTACATAACACCAGTGCTGCACATCCTAAGACCACATTGTCCTTACCAAACAACCTTGCTTCTAGTGTCTTATCCACTATCCATGCTTGTCCCAGCATATCGCAGATCACATTGCTTCCATTCACTTGTATATCCCTCAGCATTACCTGCCTGGCACAAACATAGACATAGTATAATCACTTAATATTAATTCATATCCACATGATACTGACCTCAGATATTTGTTAGGGCTACTCTTCCCACTTGATCCCTCATGAAACCAGGAACCTCTTCATGTCATTCGCACACATAAGAAATCATTCCTCCACAAGAATGATCCTTGACAATCATGTCAAACAATGACATACATACATACATATAAACATTAGCATAAAACAATCATGGCCCCTGACAACCATATCAAGCAATGACATACATACATATATGTACATGTAAACATATATAGACATCATCATAATCATTATCACAACATAATTACCAAATAGCATAAGGTCAATATTAGTACAACTCCCTTTTTCCGTGCACAACATGCACAACATTGAGAACAATTGTTCCCAACATATGCAAGGCATCTGATGCCTCAAATCCATTTAATTCACCTTTCCTTATTACTTTTCTCATGACTTTCCTACCACCATCCATTTACATCAATGGACTCAACCAATCCAACTAGTTGTCATACTCTTTCCTTCAACTACCCTTATACGTGCACCAAGCTTCATACGGGCCTTACATCACCTATTGGGTTTCATTCATCTCTTCTCGAGCTCCATTAACTTCCTCCTTCCCAAACAATTCCCAATACCCTCAAAACATAAAGGAAAGAGCAAGAAACAAACAATAAGAAAACCATGAAACACCAATAGCAACACGACACCACAAACTAAGTGGAAATGCCTTGCACCAGATGCAATAAAAACCCATAAAGCAAGCTCAAACAAATCACAAAATACCGAAGGCATAAAACTCCCAACAAACACCATGACTCAACCCCATGGATTCCTAATGCATCCAAGGGAAATTCAACCTGAGCCTTCTTCAAGACTTCATGGAAATCTCTTTTGCCATGCAATACCTACATCATACTACCATGAATACATAATTGTCAGTGCATAAATAAACATAACAATATACCAGTTACCCTACCTTGTTGTGCCAAGTGAGTTTCCTTGCAATTGGACACATCCATGCCATCTCTCAAGGGACTCCAATCCTTTGATGAATCCATCTACAACTAGAAAATAATTAATATACCTGTCAAATATATGTTCATGAATATAGCACATATCCACATAATGTTAGTAAAAATCAAGGTTAAGAAGACTTCATCTATGTAAATCACTCATTCATTTGGAACTTCGGTTTCCAAACATAGCTAAAGAAATTCTCACCCAATTCCTTTCTTTTACCTTTTACCTTGCTGCAGTTGAGTGTTATTATATGTTATCACATCACCCAGATGTTAGTTATATAAAAAAAGTCAATTGTTACATTGTCATTGCAATTGTTCACACATGTCAGTCACATGTTCCAAAGATCAAGACATCATCTATATTGATTTGAAGTCAACCTTTACCAATATGAATGGTCATGTCATAATCTAGAATCAACTTACAATGATTAATCATAATACTACAACTGGCACCCACTTGCATTCAAGTGCATATCAATTGTCTAATCACATAATGTGTAAGTACAACCATCTTGAAACAAGATCATTCCTCAATGCAATCTTATAAACACATACCCATATCATGCAATTAATCAAACTTTCAAGCAACAGATAAATGACATAATAGACACCAAACACTCAAACACCAAATAGACGACATAATCAAGCATTCAAACACCAAATATCCAACATAAGCAAACTCATACCTCAATGTATCTAAGGGGAGGTTATCTTGTCTGCAAAATCAATCTAAATTAGCACAATATAACTTCACAATACATCAACTCAAACGTAAATAAATTCATGATATCCATAGTAGTAACTAGCTAAGATATCCACATCATAAACCGATAAACAATTTTCATTAATGTATAACAATTACATATGCATAGTCAGTCTAAATTAGCATGACATAGTATCACAATATATTAACTCATACTTGAATTTCATAACCATAATCATCTGCATAGGTGAATACAAATTAGAAAAAAACATAATAACATCAAGACCTCAGCTGCAATGACCATAATCATCAGGCATATGACCACAATGCATACAACAACAGGATATTATCATTCATGACTATCCAACAAATGTGCATATGACTAACACTGATCAACTAGCATTCATCATACATGTAACCATAACAACAATAGAATGACAAGCACATAAGTAAACCTAATTCTTATAACAACCATTAACCACAAACCTACATGCCAAACATACAAATCTATATGACGATATGCTCTTACTCCGAGGTCTAGTGTTGTAATCTTGCTCTGGTGATCTACATCCCCTTCTCTATCTCAGCCAACATATTAACATGCCAATAGCATCATGATGACACAAGACCGCAATAATTACCATCACAATGCATCTCTTACCTATTATACATGCATAATCATGACCATGACAATGCATGCGTAACAACATATAGACATTAACATGCATAACAAACGCATATACAACTGATATGCATTCATGACAAACACATCCCAGCAACAACCTCATCAACTTTTACATAACAACACAACTATAACAATGACCATCAACATGCATACATAACAAGCACATATAAATCCTTCATGAATGCATGAAAAACAAATTTTGTCCATCCAGTCCAATTGTTGAACCATGATTTGATACCACTTTGTAACACACTCCTCCCACATTTACCCAAGTTAACCAGTCTGATGGGGTAAACATGTGACGAGAGGCTACTATGATGTGATTCAACTCCCCGTGTACAATTAAGGAAGTGGAACCGACAAGACAAAATCATTCTGGCCTTCCACACATGCTATAGAACCTTCAGCCAACCAACCCTTTCAGGTGACCAACCCCTGAGACAAAATGAAATTTCACTGATTTGAACCCTTATTCGCTCCCATGACAAGCCATGCATGTGATTGAGGCCTTCCAATCGCTCCCACAATAAGGAATGCCAGTGACTATGGACTTTTTCAGCCAGTTCTGAGCCAACAACCCTGCATTCTATGCCACTTTTTCAGGGTTAGGACTAGGGTCACTACCCAAAACTTCATGAAAATTTAAAAAATGATAAATAACAATGGATTAAGGCTACCAATGAAATCTTTGGTACAAGTACTTGATCTCACCCCTACTAGCCATGATAGGCATTTCATTAAACATGTCACAAATATGTAATCTACATGTCATAACAACAAATCTGAGCATAGGGGTCTCATACTTATCTGATATTAAAGAAACATGGTTGCCTTATCATAATAGCTACATTATCATCTATTAGGTAATATATTCATTGTACATTCATTTGCTAATCAAAACATGATGAGATCATGTTGACGATGTTGGACCTACCAACATGTTGAGGGATCTCCTTAATAAGAAGTCTCAATTAGACCTCAGACCGTTTGGTGTAGGAGTCCCAACAATGGGTCGTGCAGTATTGTCTTGACCATGGTTTCACACAAAGGCAAGTAAGATGTCCCTGTTGGTAGCAAGGTTGTGACAGATGCGGTAAGTCAAAGAAGGTGCATGAGAGGTACTAACACAGGAAGGGTGAGGTGAGTGTGCCCCTTCGAAACCTGTGATAGCATGGAGTTAAGAAGGGAACACACGAGCAAAGATGCACCACAACATGGAAGGCAAGTTAGCTAGCAATCCAAAGTGATGGTTAGAGAAACAACACATTTCAGTAAGATTCATACACACATGTACAGAAAATAGCTAAACATGCATGCATAAGCAAACAGATACATATATCATTTAGAGTAAACAGATAGCTAAAATAAAATACAACATATGCATGAAACATGTTGGCTCTGTTATATTATAAAGTGTAAGTTCCAGTCATACAATACATTCATGACCAACCACTAGTTCTGATAGTGGAACGTTACAGTCACTGCCACCTGCTCCTCCAAAGAGATATACTAGCTATGCGCAGTAGAGAAGCCAAGGCTCGTTACAATATTGTCCAAGCTTTCTCTAAGATACTCCTATTGGAAGCTTGGCTGACCAAAAGCCTTTACAATGAGTTATGAGGGACTATTTATAGAAAAGGGTGGGGTGGCCCTTGAAATTTCCCTTTGTGATAGTTCATCTACCCTCATGACCCTTCATCTACTCTATGACTATTACATCCAACTATTGACACTTGAACTTCCACTTGACAAGACGTTACATTACAATGCACATGTGCCCATGTGAGACAAAATGGATTGAGCAAGCCATGCAAGACATCAATGACACTCGGACCGTTATGGTGAGACTAACTCTTTAACATCCTTGTGATGGTCGAAGGTGGTGAGCTTATGCCAAGCTTGGTTGTCCATGATAGTGTCCATGTTCTCAAGGGTAACATCTTGCTGAAACGAACTCTTGCCTCCATTATATCTGGGTACACTGATATGGCTCCTCCGTCCAACTCATCTGATACCATGTACATGGTTGTATTCAGTGCAGCTAGACCAATACATACTGATGCATAGTGTCTTTGTTGATCTCTAACTATGCACTGGTGACCATGCGCATCAACTTGTCAAAATACATGTTCAACTCGAGTCATACTTGCTTCTTGTCTTCGCCTTGGTGAGTGTTCCAAATGGGTGGGATTGCATGCGTGCGCACAATGACATGCATGTTGTTTAATTCCCTTGCATGTGATCAACAGTACTTCTCACCTTATTTTCTTTGTGCCAGCTACTGAGATGGATCTATAACTTGTACAAGTGTAGTTCCATCAATCTGTGCATGTTGTGTCCCCTGTTGTACATGTTCCTGTTGCAACTCATTCTCTCATCTATGCAGCTCCTGTTATTCCTTGAGTTGTTGCTTCAGCACATGCAACTCCTCCTTTGTTCCTTTCTCTGCCTTCACACGATCTTTGTGTCATGACGTCACCTCATAACCTCAGTCTCCAAAGCTGCTTTCGTCATGAGTGGATCTGCTTTGAACTTGCAGCTTTGCTCCACCTCTATGTTATCAACAACCTTCCTCTTGTATTCGTCATGTGTAGGTGTGTTGCCTTATGTTGTTGCTCATGGTGCTTCTCACTGTGATGTTGTTACCATTTCATCTTGATATCCTTGTCCATGAACAACTCGATGTCTTCATAAATAGGAAAGTTCATAGACATTTGATCGACTGCATCCCCAGTTGCACTCTTAACGATGTCTTTGACTCTGCTCTCTTGGAATTCGTTGTACCTCTGCTGCTGGGAGGCTGATGAACACCTGTGATTCTTGGAAACATAGCAACACTCATGGAAGACAATGTGTCATTCAAAAACCAAAACAAACTTGAGGACTGGCTTGCAACATACCTGTGTGATTAATCGTGAAGGTTGCACAATTTCCGCTGGGAGGTCAGGAGACTGACTTCCAAAACTGCACAAGGCACAGTTCGGGTTGTGGGGAGGCTAACTGACTGCTACAACTGCATAATCCACAGTCCAACTTGGCCTGCTGAGGAGTTAAATTGCGCTATGCACAATTTCAGTCAACATTGACATGCAACCAGCGAACTGCATTATGTAGTTCCTAGGGCCAGTAGGACACTGCCTCCAAGAATTGCGCAATGCAAGCCTAGAGGTCAGTATTGGGCCATACTTACGCAATTTCTGGAGGGAAGGTATGTAGGTTTTAACCCCGTATAGGAATTACCTTCATACGAATTCTAGAACAAAGAAAATAAACAATGCGAGAGAATAACACATAAAACACATATACACAGAGATTTTCCCCTGGATCCCAAAACCGGGACTACCAACTTGATTTTTCATTATTTTCCTTTCAATGTTACAATACATATTTATACATGTCGAAACATCCAAAACCATGGACCAAAAACCATCGCGTCCAAAAAACATGTGCAAAAATCATGCGCAAAACCATAGGTGGGTCCGCCCAACCTAACATAGGGTCGAAAACCAAAATTTTCCAGGGCACTGCGCCGGACCCCATAAAGTGGGGTTACAGGTACCACTCAAACCCCCTGTGACCTCCCCCCATCTAACCCCCGGTTAATTACGTGGGCTAGTCGTGGAAAGAATATAACACAACCCAACATTCTCCCACTTGTTGTTTACGTTCCGTAGGGGGCCACAAGAGAGCTTAGTCATTTATCCAACCCTGCAACACCCATTGTTTCTCTACACCAAGAGAACTTCTCAAAGCTCACAAATTTTCTCAATGCATCTGCAGTATTCTTCAAAGTGTCCACCTTTACTAGCAACACCTTTTTGTCTTCTATCATATCTCTCACAAAGTGATACTGAACATCAATGCGCTTTGTCTTTGAATGATATGCAGGGTTCTTTGCTAAGAAAATTGCACTTTGGTTGTCCAGTCTATCCTTATCACTTCCTGTACTAACCCCATACTTGAACACAATCTCTGCAACCAAATTGCTTCCTTTCTTACATGAGTGGTTGCCATGTATTCTGCCTCTGTAGTTGATAGTGCCACTATAGATTGTTTCTTACTCATCCAATTGACTGCACCTCCAAATAGGATAAACACATACCCACTTGTAGATCTTCTTTGATCCAGATCTCCAGCCCAGTCTGCATCAACAAAGCCATGAATATCCAACACTCTATTTAATCTTGGTCTTCCTTGTAGCACAAACCATAATCACCAGTGCCACACAAATACCTGAAAACTCGCTTCACTGTTGTCCAGTGCTCCTTCCCTAGTTTTGACATAAACCTGCTCAATACTCCCACTGCATGTGCAATGTCTAGTCTAGTACAGACCATGGCATATATCAAACTACCAACTACACTTGCATATGGAACACGGGGCATGTCATCTTCCTCTTCTTGTGTCTTGGGACACTGTTCAGCAGATAACCTCACACATACAGGAATAGGAACCTTCACCGGTTTACTATCCTGCATATTAAACCTCTGCCATATTGTCTCGACGTACTTCCTCTGGTTTAGCTAGAGCTTCCTCTTTGCCCAATCTCTTTTAATTTCCATAACCAAAATATAGGTTGCAGCACCAAGATCTTTCATGTCGAATTTGGAGGACAATTGGGTCTTCAAATCCTGGATAATTTCTTTGTCATTTCCAACCAGCAACATATCATCCACATACAAGACCAGATAAATAACACGGTCACCAATCAATTTAAAATACACACAGTGTTCTGCTTTGCTTCTGGTGAAGCCAAGTCCCTGTATAAATGTATCAAATTTTTGATACCACATCCTTGGTGACTGTTTTAACCCATACAGAGACTTCTTTAAGTTGCATACTAGTTCTTTCTTACTCTTCACTGTAAAGCCTTCAGGTTGCTTCATGTAGATTTCCTCTTCCAGATCCCTGTGAAGGAATGTTGTCTTCACATCCATCTGTTCTACCTCAAAATCAAAAGTAGCAGCAACAGATAAAAGTAACCTAATAGAAGTTACCCTGGCAACAGGAGAAAAAAATATCACCAAAATCAATTCTCGGCACCTGGGAATAACCTTTTTCTACCAACCAAGCTTTGTATTTCTCCACCTTTCCTTCTGCATTTGTCTTCTTCTTGAACACCCATTTGTTGCCAATGGGTTTCCTTCCAGC
>APFE030559174.1:69915-171570 GCA_000404065.3 Pinus taeda
AGAGCTATTACTCATACCTTCTACCATATCTTTACCATGAAGTATTCGAAGGCCCTTCTCTCCAATATGTCCAAGCCTTTGATGCCACAACATGGTCTTCTCTCCAGAGACCACTAGATTTTCTGCTCCTTTTTCACAAACCATAGAACTATTGCAGCCATCAACAATAGTGCTACCTTGCAGCTTGTACAGAGTTCCAATCCGAGCTCCCCGCAATCAATACCAGTGCTCCTCGAACCATCTTGCAGGTATCCTTCTCGAACACTGTCTTTACACTTGCATCATCCACCTTGCTTACAGAAATCAGATTTCTGGCCAACGCAGGAATATGCAGAACACCCGGAAGGGTTCTAACCCTTCCACCTTGCAACTTCAACTTTACTTTTCCGCGACCAATGATTCTAGCCTTCCTATCATCTCCTAAGAAGACATCACCACCATCATATTTCGCATACTCGCAGAACCACTCTCTATGGGGAGTGAAGTGAAAGGATGCACCTGAGTCATTCAACCATGCCTCATGATCTACATGTGTACTTGAAGAAGCCAAGTACACATCCCCACCTTCATCTGAGGTGGTTTTCGCCTCTGCAGAAGGAGCATCATCAGATCCCTTCCTTTATCAGGAGCTTTAGATTTAGAGTCCCTTTTGAAGTGCCCTTCCTTTCCACATTTCCAGCACACCACCTTTACAAGTTTTCCTGGAGATTTAGATCTCCCTCTAGATTTAGACCTCCCACTCGATGACTTATTTTTGTTTCTATTCTGGGACCGTCCTCGTATAGACAAGGCATCACTTTTCTGGCTCTCCATATTTTTCCATCTCATCTCCTCCGTCAGCAATGATGAGACTATTTCATCAAACTGCAAGGCAGTTGCATTGCTACCTATTGCAATAACCAGACTATCCCACGAATCTGGTAGAGAACACAACAAACTGATGCACTTATCTTCATCTAAAATTTTAATATCAACAGACGCTAACTGACTTACCACAATATTAAATGCGTTCAAATGCTCTGTCATTGAGCCTCCATCTTTCATCCTCTGGTTATACAGCTTTTTCCGCAGGAACAATTTATTCACCAGAGACTTAGATTGGTACAAAGTCCCTAACTTGTCCACAAAGCCTTCACTGTAGCTTCCCCTAATACATTCAGCAATAATGAATCTGAGACACACAATCGTATTGTGCTCTTTGCCTTCTGATCCAACTTCTTCCATTCTTCATCGAACATTCCTGTTGGTTTAGTACTCGGATCTACCGCGATCCAATGGTCTTTATCCACCAACAGATCCTCCATCATGAGTTTCCACAACTCAAAACTCTGACCATTAAATTTTTTTGATCTCTATCTTTCCACTGCTCGTCATCTTCTTTCACCACCAAAATCGATCTCGCAGATCTCCCACTGAACAGGGTCTACCACAGGCCCGAGTGAAACCCCTCAGCAGCAAAGGCGTCCCCTTGAAGCAAAAATAGCTCTGATACCAAATGTAGGTTTTAACCCCGTACAGAAATTACCTACATAAGAATTCTAGAACATAGAAAATAAACAATGCGAGAGAATAACACATAAAACACATATACACAGAGATTTCCCCTGGATCCCAAAACCGGGACTACTAGCTTGATTTTTCATTATTTTCCTTTCAATGTTACAATACATATACATGCTGAAGCATCTAATACCATGGACCGAAAACCATCGCGTCCAAAAAACATGTGCGAAAATCATGCACAGAACCATAGGTGGGTCCGCCCAACCTAACGTAGGGTCCAAAACCAAAATTTTCCGGGGCGCTGCCTCAAACTCCATAAAGTGGGGTTACGGGTACCCCTCAAACCCCCTGTGACCTCCCCCCATCTAACCGTTGGTTAATTACGTGGGCTAGGAGTGGAAAGGATATAACACAACTCAACAAGGTAGAGCCTTCGCTTCTGGAAATGCACAATGAAAGCAAGGCAAGGCACAGTCTGGGCCAAGACAACCCAGGCCGGGCGACAAGCGACTGAAAGCATGAGAAGTCTCAATGCATGATGAGATGAGTGCAAACAAGAGTGAAGTATCATACATGCAAATAGTAAGTGCATGATTCAGAAAACGGGAAAGCATGCATGTGTGTGAAGCGAGTCGCTGCAATGGCGATTGTCCGTGCAAAAACAATGTCATGCATGCAACAGCAGTGAGATGCGGACAAAAACTGAAACGGTGCTTCTACAATCTAACATACATCAAAACGATAGCAAGCATTCACTAAAATCAAGCGGACAACACTCACGCAAAGCGAAACACAAAAAGCAACAAAAATGCAGCGTGAGACATGAGAAGCGGGCTTACCCTGAGACAGTTGATCTGAATGTGCCGACGAATCCTAGATGTAATGTGGGATGTCATAGCTACAAGGTCGATGTGAGGAATGAGCTCTGCAGCGTCCGGCTGATGAGTTTTGATAAAATTAAGGTTGTGACGCGCATGCCACAAATCTTGGAAAAGTGACACTTGGCGGGAGGTTTATGAAATAATCCTTGCATGTAACCTCCAGCTGCTAAAAATAGATACCTGAATCAAGGGATTCCTTTAAATGCTGCCTTGGGAGAAGCAATTCGTGCATGAAAATTAGTTTTTCTCAGTCCCGAAGGGAACCGGTCAACCTGAAGGCACATGCATCAGTCTGTGAGCCTGAGATGAAAATCTGCATAGTTTCCGGGCTTAGCAAAGATGGTTGTTCCAGAGGGATTGCACAATTTCTTAGAGGAACAGGTGACTGTCTCCCAGGATTGTGAAATTTCTAGGCTAAGCAGTTATCCTAGCCAGACCTCGCAATTTTCTCAGGGAAGCCTGTCTGACTGTATTACACAATTTCTGAGAGAAATAGGTTGCCTAGCTAGATTTTCGCAATTTCTGCTAGTTGTTAGGCTGCTTGTTCCAGAGGATTGCGCAATTTCTGGGAGCAACAGGTGACTGTTGCCTAATATTACACAATTTTTGGGCTAACCAGCTGTCCTGGGATGAATTGCACAATTTTTTAGCAGAAGGTTGTCAAGAAGAATTGCGCAATTTTGGAGCCCAGCTAGGTTTGCGCAATTTCTGGAGGGAAGGTTGGTTCCCCTCGATAATTCCGCAATTCCTAGAAGATTTGCTCAACCCGCAACTGACACTAAGTCTGGAAAGAAGCCTGTGAAGGGGGTGGAACAAACTTGCATGCACAAGCTGACAAGACTCTATGAAACAACTGAAGCTGATGTGCTTGACATTGCAAGACACGTTGCTAAGGATTGTCGGTAGGGAGGCTCCAAAACAAAGTTAAGGAAAAAATTTGGAGGGTGGTTGTAGCTGCTACAACATATCCATACATCGAGTTTGTCATAAAACATACCCATAGCCAGAATGTAACCAACAGAAACAACAATTATACAAAAGCCATAAAAATCACATATGAACTAGTACATTTACACATGAAATACCAAGGAGAAGGATATCTTATTAATGAATGCATAAGCCAACCAAGTCTAGGACTTCCACGAACCACCCGACCATAGATTGGCCGAACCAATACTTCTTTTAACCAATCACCCCTCTGCCATATTACAAGCATGAATGTGGGACTTACAACAAAACCAACCAGGGCTTCTTAAGGATTTGCCGTATATCCCACCAAGGGATTCCTAGGCCCAAATCCTCATCAATACAACCAAGATTTACCACAATCCCTATCAAATCACTAGGCCCTAAACAAGCATGGATGCCTCCAGATCTCTCCACCTAAACCGTGAGGAATCTGTTTGTCTCAACCTCTCGGCTTTACCATGTATCCCACCATTACCGGTCAAGGGATTCCTAGGCCTACAAGGTCACCACCCTCTGGACTTTATCGTGTATCCCATCATTATCGATCAAGGGATTCCTAGGCTCAATCAAGGGTATTCGCCTCTGAGCTTTACCATGTATCCCATCCTAGTATTCCTAGGCTCAATCGAGGTGTTCACAATCAATTGTTACAGTGTATCCCATCCTGTGATTCCTAGGCCTTGTGAATAATCCTGAGACCACCCCACTCAACTTCGAATCCATCCAACAATGCAGCTCAACAAAATAGAAGAGAACCCACCACACCATGGCTATCCGGAAATGGAAATGCAAAGCTAAAGAACACTATCACACCTAGCAAAACCGATGCAAATAATAGCAAGAGAACCAAGAACACACATGCATGTACCATGCATGCCACATCTAGCAAGGAAATCACACATGCAAATCAATACCTGCAATTAATCCCATTGTAGTTGCTTGATCTTGCTCTTCCTTGCTTGATCTTTGCTTCCCTATGCCTTCTTTGTCCTTCCTTTATTTCCATTGATATAATGCTAGAGTGCTCCAAGAATGCTCTAAGTGTCCAAAGTGTGAAACAGAAAGTAGAAAGAGAGAGCTTCAAAAATTGAACTAACAAAAAGGTTACCAACTGATCCTCATAAGCCTTTTCTTTAATTAGGCCTCTATTTTTTTCATTTTACTCCTCACATGCAACATGTGACCTTTCACCTTCCTTTTCGCCTAATTTCCATTATTTTCATAAATAAAATACCAATTAATGTCACTTTGCCTTTTCGAAGTCTTTTCCATTGCCTTTGCCAATTTCCTTAGCCATAATAAACCAAATGAACACACACACTAGGATGCCTTGCCCAAAATTTAGCTTGGAATATGTGTCACATGACCTTGGTCTTATATTTTTTTACATGAATTTTGACCAAGGTTGTTACACATAATTTATTTTATATGACACTTGTTCATATGATTTTTTTTAAATTAATCAATTTAACTAAAAATACAAAAACAAAAACATAACTACTATGAAAATAAATCTCAATTTTTGAATTGTAAATACTATTAAAAATATTCCAAAATATATCAATTTAAATCTAATCATTCACTTAATAATTATTATAAATTAAATTATAATTCAAAAAATTGGTTTCAAAACAAAAAAACGAACTTAAAAAATATAATTATATTAAAAACCATTTTTAATGATTAGAAACATAAAAATCAGAGTTTTTTTCTCTCACTTATGATGGTTATCAAAGTTAAATCTTTTCCAATCTTTTTGTTTTCTTGGAAGATTTTCATCCCTCTCAAGGAACAAACAACTTGTTCCGGTAAAACTCTAAAAGGCCTAGGCTTTATCCTTTGGTTGGATTATTATATTAACGATTTTAAAGGTATCATAATCAGCTCTCCACATATCTGTGTATCAACACAAAAAGTCATTAATATAATACACATAAAATGTATTTGATCTTTATTTCTGAAATGTATAAATTCTTTAATAAAGACATGGGGAGTATGATTTTCTAACTTGACAAGATCTTAATGTAATGAGGTCGAATCCTCGGGATATTTGTAAAATTAAGGAATAAAGATGAAAATAAGGTAATTTAATTAAATGTAATTTGGAAAAGAATTACATATGAGATTATTGTTGATGATAATTAATTATGATTTTGTATTTTTCATATATAATTAAATTATAAAATTGGTTTTTAGTAATGGTAAAACAGGTTATTTGATGATATATTATAAATGTTTAGGATAGTAGTATTGTTAAAATCTTTATGATATATTATTTAATTAATAAAATTATTATAGGTAAGGGCTCTTTTGATACATAAATTTTATAAGTCGTTATATGGAAATAGGTGGGATTATAACGAGGACGCCATATTTAGATTACCTTTAAAATATTTATAACTAGATATAAATAATGTAATATTGAAGCATATTTACATAAATGTTGTATGGTTTTTTTTTAAATCAGATGGTTTTAATAATGTGGAAAAAAAAATATAATTTTATATAGAGTGAGGGCTAGTATGTTAACTATTTTTTTAGCAAGGGTACTTTAGAATTTTTTTAGTCACACCATATAAGTTTAAGGGGTGTGCCTTATTTTCATGTAAAGTCATGTGGGTGTTGTGTTCTATTGTGAAAGTGTTTTTTAGATTTTATTTGGTGTGGAAATTTATGGTTATTGTTGGTTTAATTTTTTTTTATGATATGTTTGGCTTTATGGCATTGTTGACTTCCTCTTGGTGGGCAATAACTCCCCACCTTGATGGGTATTCTTATACCTTGGGATGGTGTGACAAGTACCATGGATTAGATTCTAATAGGACTTATGGTTTAAGGGAGCACTTGTGTGATAAAAGTTTGTAAAGGTGATCACAATATGTACTTTTCCATTGTGATATCCTTTTCAATTCTGGTGCACCTCCTACTCCACATGTGCCATGTATCTCATATGTATTTCGCACTCCCCTTTGCCCTTGGCTCTACATCTTGATGGTCTCATGGTTCCTAATGCATTTGTGTCTCCTAAGGAAATGTCCTATGTCCTTGGAGGTAGAGAGGTTGTCAATTTATTTCTTCATGTTAAGAAGAACCACTTTCCTTCCAAAGTGGTCAAATGCCTTCCTAAAACTGAAATTATAACTATGGGGCTCTTATTAGGGCACGGTGGGCTTCCATATGGAATCCAAGCAAGAAGGTTTTGAAGGAAAATAATGAGGTTGAAGAGAGGCATAACCACCCAAGTATCGAGTCCATAACATCACAAATGTAGTCATCTCAATGCTCGAGCAAGAAGACATCAAATTAGGCCTTTCAAACATTAAATACCACATTAGGGGTCTGTCGTCACCTCTTTCTTGGCTATTGGATGAAGTTTGAAGGAAAATTCAATGAAGAATTCAAACATTGGAGGTTCTCTTTGCAAGTTAAAACCCCAAGGGCTAATGATGTCAACATTTCAACTCAAATTACACAAGTAAAGGTCAAATTCTCTTCAAGTCAACCTAGCACATTGAGCATGGAAAAGGGGGACGAGCCCTCCTAAGGGAAGATTAACCAAATCCAAGGTGTAAATTGGGCTAATTATGGAAAAATTCAACCCCCAAGAGCTAATTCAAGCAATTTCAAGTCAAGTTAAAACAAATTTGAGTGTTTCTTCATCAAGCAATCAAGACATCGGTAAATTATTGGTCCAAGAAAGAGGTTGAGCCCTCTTATAAGGTCATGGAAACTTCCAAAGTGCAACGTTGTAAGGGAAAAGTGTTCTTCAAGAATTTTTTCAAGCCTATATTCAATGAAAGTCAACTTTTGATCCAATTCAAGGTAGATTCAACCAAGGTCGATGAGAAGTCAAGGGTGCCATCTGACTAGGCCTAACAACCTCATTTCCCCCTAGCTATTTTAGAATGCTACTTGGTCAATTCAAGTCATTGGAAACTCATTTGATGGAGAAAAATTAAATGAAGGTTGGCATGGTCTAGAAAGTAGAACAACATGACTTCGAGTGCAACTTAGCCCCTCTTTACCTCTTGATGTACCCGTTTTTCCTCTTATGAGGGTTTTACCTTTTAATTTTGAAAATTAATATTTTCTTGACTTAGCTTCCATCCATTATGTGGGTGGCAAGTCATATTTTTGGGATACCAACAAGGGAATTTTCAGAGACCTCATCTATAAATATAGGCCTCTCCCTTACTCGAAAATCATTGTGAACTTATTGAGCTATTAATAAAAATGTGATTTTTTTATGAGAACAAAGCTGTACATGTGAATTTTTTTCTCTTGCTTGGTTGATAAGTTTATTTTCAAAGGCAATTGTGGAATTTCTTTCAAGATTACTACAAGGCTAGTGAAATCAATCCATTGAGGGGCAAATTTGTCACTTGGAAGAGGAGGTCTAGTGTTTGTATTCACATACTCTCTTAATTCATGAAAGGTAATATTATTCTATTTTGGGCTATGCAATAGCTCCCCTTAAGGGTAATTAATTTTTTTTCATAATTGTTTATTTTCATTTGTTGGAGACAATTCCAAAGAAACTCTCCTAGTAGAGCCTTAGTTCCATAGCTTGCTTATATAGATTTTGAGGTGATTTTGTTGGGGTTCCACCTTGATCTCTAAATCTCAAGCATTGTGATACCAGTTTTTAGAGGAAAAATTCCTTGTTCCCTTGGCTCCTGTGGAAGAAGGATCATTTCCTTCATTCCAACAATCTTATAATAACTTTTTTCCCAATTTTTTTCAAAATTCTTGTATATTTTGTATATTTGTACAAACAAAATAAATACAAAACTATATAAAAAATTGTATATTCAAAAAATCCAAAATTTTCAACAATAAAATCCAAAAATAAATTTCAATATTGAATTTCTTCACTTGTTGTGGTCTATAATTACATTTATTGATCATTTCCATTATCTAAACCACAAAAAAAAATATTTTTTAGGACTCCCTAAAACCACTAATGTTATGTAGGCTATGTGCCCCCTTTATTTTCCTTCAATTTTTTGTTTTTACATCATTTCCAAGTGTTTCAAGTTCAAATACTAGATCTGGAAATTTATTGCCACAAATTTGCAGTTTGGAAGGTAAACTCTTACCTTAGGATACGTGAATTGGTGCCATATCTTATTATATCCTTTTCTAATTGGTTTAAAGGTTTTCTTATTGAATTTTTATTATCTTTAAATCCTCTATTAGTTGTTCAAATTGTTTTGCAAGTTTGATTTATCATTTGGATAATTTCAATTTTCATCCCTCATAGTTCGGGGTCATTTTTAGAGTAGTTTTATTGCAGAATGGATATATCTAAAATTGTTCATTGGATTTGGGTGGCATTATGCTCATTGGAAAGGATTTTCATTGTTCTAGCACATATAATCAAGTCCCTTGAGTTTTAGGTCTACCTCAAGCTCCTTTCGGGCCTCCCAAGTGGCCATCCTAGTGCACACAACAAAATATTCAAAATTTGTAGGTTTTAATAGAAAGCATCTCATCAATTTATAGACCCAATACTAAGGTATATCATTGACATATCATCTTATATTGTGATATGGGATTCCAAAGCTTAATTTGTGTTTTTTTATCAAGCTTTTACCTTCATCTTATTGAGTATTTTCCTTTTTGATCTGCATTACTTTTTTGTTCTAATATAATCTACCAGAATAGATGTTATTATTGATTCAACTCCTAACCTCTCCATTAAATTGATTATAGGCAATGTTCTTCTAAGGTTATTGGTTGGGTATCGTTTGTGTAGGGATACCCTCCAAGGTGCTTCGTAGGAGTTAACTTGAAGTGAAAGAAGTATGTTGAGGTGACAGTGGGCGTGCTTCTGTAGTGCTTACCACTTAGCATGATTAGTCAAATCTTAACATCCCTACTAATTTCAGTGGTAAGAAGGCCCGTCACTCTATGTTTATAAAAAAGTAACTAGTTTTAACCATTGATTGGCCATATACATAATAAAAAGATACACCCTCAACCTCTAGAGTCTACAAGAAACTTTCTTAATGTCTAAGCATGTAACATTGACATAATCACTATTAGAACTAACTAGCATATAAGCCAAAGAAATTAAAACTAAGACCACATACACTCTATAAAAAAAGAGAAAACACAATGGTCTTATTTGTCATTCTTATGCATTCGTTTTCAGGGAAATGAAGTTTAAAGGCGTTCCATCTTCATATGCTTCATTAACAACATCCAAAATCCTTATTTGTCAACAACATCCTCCAATGATCAATTGTCCTCTTCATCAAAAGTGAGAATGACAATAATGAATGCCTCAAATATTGCCTTTGTGTGGTCTAAGTTCTCCATAATATGGTGTGCTTCTTTGCTTCTAACGTTGGAATCCACCATTTACTTTGCATGCCAATAAAGATCTAATATTTTAGCATATTTGGGGCCCTTGCATATGGAATTACTCAACCTACTTCTTCATTTACAAATGACTCTGGGGCTTGAGCCTTTTTTGCATGATTTTGTCTTCAATGAGCTCTACTCAGTTCATAGTAGTGTTTGAATGGTAACCACTTCATTTCTTCTTATTTTCTTCCTAGAATGAGAGACAATTTTGAGTGGTTAGATTGTTGACCCCTCATATTCCTACCTTCCTTACTCATGTTCTCATTTTGATCTATTTTCTCTTTCATTTCAATGCTAAGATATACCAAAGATGGAAGATTCATCTTCATATGCTACAAAACAATATCTGTCTTATGCTTTCATGAGGAGGATTAGTGATATGGCCAATGATGTTACTATGGCCAATCAGCATCCTACATGTCACCATCACCCCTTTAAATTTTTTATTGATTACATGTTACCAATAATATTTCTCAATCCCTTACATTCTTTTTTGTGGTTTATGAATATATGTTTATATAAGACTTTGAAAAGATTACAAATATTTATTACTATAAAAAAAAAAAAAAAATATGAGAAAAGTTCACCGAATCGGGTGCTATGGAAGTAAGACTCCCCACAGATAAGGCTAGAGACACAAGTGCCAACTCATTCAACAACATCCTCTACACAACTCGAGTTACCAAATTGAAATAATGTGTCACATCCACTGTATGGTGAGGGTCATGTGGATATGTGTTGGAGTAATGAATAATTATCAGTGGGGTGAAAGGCAAGCACCTTCACAAGGCTCAATGTAATCCCCTCCTCCCACACTTACCCAAGCTTATTGGTCCATCGGGGTAAATATGTGACAAAGAGTTACTATGATATGAATCAACTCCCTATGTGTAGTTAATGAAGTGGAAACAATGTTTTACATACCTCCCTCGAGTGCTAAAATACCCCCAAGATCTAATCCACCACTCCAGGTGCCCAACCCCTGAGTTAACCTAGCCTTTCAATTAATTAAACCCCCAATCACTCCCATGACAAGGGCATGCATGCGACTGGGACCCTCCAGTCACTCCCACAATACCTACAAGGGAGAAACTGTAGTCTTTTTCAGCCAATTCCGTGCCAGAGACTATGAGATTTAAGCCCCTTTTTTAGGGCTAGTCCCTAAACCACTCCCTGGAATTTGATGAGACTTTCTAAGACAATAAATGACACCAAGACAAATCCTCTAACAAAAACCTTAGTTAAGGACTTGACCTAACCAAACCCAACCATGACAGGAATTTCGTCAAACAAATCGTGAACATGTAATTTGCAGGTCATAACAACATATTTGAGCATAGGGGTCTCATACTTATTTGAGAATCAGTAAGAAGCATTGATGCCTAATCACATAGTTGCAATATCATATATTAGGTCATATATCCATTTTTCATTTATTTACTAACCAAAACATGATGAGAGCCATACATCGTTATTGTCATAAAACATGCTCATAACTAGCATATAACCAACATAAATAACAAGGATATAAAAGTCATAAAAACCACTTATAAATAATTATATTTACCCATCAGATACAAGAGGAAATAATATCTTACTAACATATGCAAAATGAAACCAGGTTTGGAACTTCCATGTACCACTCGACCATAGACTAGGCTGAAGCAAATCTCTCTTTCATCTAGTCACCCTCATGCCATATTCCAATCATGAATGTGGGATCTCATGGAACACATCCAACAAAACCAAACCAGGGCTTCTAGAGGCCAAACCACCTTAACCATCAACCATTGATTCCACCTCACAATCAGACACCACTAACCATGACCAAATTGGTCTCTACCCGATATTTCCAAGGCTATATAAGTGTTTGGTCCAACCAGGGCTTCTAAGACTAGTAACTCAACCCACAGCTATCGTCAGGCTTCCAGAGCGTTTGTCCAACCAGGGCTTCCAGGACTAGTAACTCAACCCACTAAGGGCTTCCAGAGTGTTTGTCCAACTAAGGCTTCTAGGAACTAATAACTCAACCCACACCTAAAGGAACATGAGCACCAACCAGAAAACAAAGATAAAACCCACAACTCCATGGCTATCCAGGAAATGGAAAGGTTAGGCAAAACCACCGTCAATCTAGGAAATCCTCCATGCCACTAACAGATCATAACCAATAAATGACATGTGTGTTTCATGCATGCCAAAACTAGCAAGGAAACCATAAATGCAACTCGATACATGCAAATCAATTTCACTGTAAATGTTGATCCTAATGTCCTCTTGCGCTTTACTTGTTTTCCTTGCCTTCTTGCTCAAAATCCCAAGTATGCCACACTCCTCCAAGAGTGCTCCAAGAAAACTCTAAGTGTCCAAGAGTATGAGAAAGAGAATAGAGAGAGCTCCAAAAATGAATTGGCAAAAGTCTAAAGCTCACCAAAAGCTTGCCAGAATGATCCTTAGAAGCCTTTTTATCAACTAGGCCTCTAATTTCGTCATTTTCCATTATTTTCCTTCAATTTCCTCCTCACATGCAACCCTTGACCTTTCACCTTCCTTTTCTCCTATTTCCATTATTTTCATAAATAAAATGTCAATTAATGCCACTTTGCCTTTACCAATTCCGTATCCATAATAAACCAAATGAACACCCACTACTATGTTTTTTCTGCACCATTCAGCTTGGAATATGTGTTCCATGACCTTGGTATTATATTGTTTACATGGATTTTTAACCAAGGTTTTTAAAAACCCTCCCCTTTGGGGGAACACCATCCTCGATTATCAATGACACCTACAACCAGCAAGATTACTGACAACCTTATCATACTCCCCATGGAGCTTTATAACATAGCTCACTGCAATATTTACAATGACACTCTGTTGAAAACATAACAACCATACCATTTACTGGAGCTTTATAACATATTTCATTACGGTATTTACAGCATCAACCACATATACATATGCACATTTGCTTCAACCACCAAATAATCATATTGTCCATAGAGCTTTATAGATCCAGCTTGATAAAATATTTACAATACTATACACATCAACAAGTAAAGGACACAATTCTTGCATTAGCGACAAGGGAATCCAGAGACTCACACCTCCACCCTCAAAAGTAGTACTGGGATTCACCTCCTTTGCAAGAAGTCCAAAATCAACTTCCAAATTCAAAGTTGCATCCAATGTCTAGTGTTATAATCCTACACCACTTTTCCTCTCAGTGAAAAATTATCAGCTCGTTGTTTCAGGGCACACTCCAAGTGTGCATTTGATTCCATCTAGCAATGCCAATGACCAAAGCAAATCCATCCTCGGGCTTCCCTTCTCTGCTACATAGTCCCTCAAGAAATCCGGTCACCCCCTTCCGTGTAGTCACACACCTTCCAAGTTCTGCGGGCATCCCCTTCTCTGTTACACAACCCCTCGGGTGACCCCTCCCTTGGCAAGGTTTCCTCGCATCAAAAGTTACAAAAACCAAGGCATATCCCTGCCTCAAAGCCATCATACCGGTCATAGCATGCTCATGGAAATCAATGGACATTATCGTGTACCAATATCCCACAATGGCCCTACTCCTAAAGTGCTTTAAAAACATATTATTGTCTGTAAGCTCATCCTTCGAATGAGTCTTCCAAAGTATTTTTAACGAACCGTAAGAAGGATTGGTTTGGTCTCGTCATGCTTCATGAGTCCTATATTGTTTAATTTTAAATGAGTTAGGTAGACAAGTAACTTGATGTCATTTTCATAACTAAAGAGTTTGAAACAGACACAAAAAGGAAACCCATTCAGCTCTTTTACCATAAAATTTTAACGATCCCAGAGAAAGTAAAGCTCGGTGTTTTTCAGTTTTAGGGAGTCAAGAGAAAAACATAAGTAAACTCCACAGTGTTATTTTTTGTAAATTTAGTCCCTCAAGCCCAAAAAAGGATAAAATAATGCAGGAGAGAACTCAATTGACCATAATAAGTCAACGTATACCTTTTCCATAATTTGTCTGCTTTAGTCCGAAAAACGGGTAAACATATACTAAATAGATGATTGTTCATTTACTTTTACTAGTTCGAATAGTTAAGCACTCAGCAATATTTTTCATGTTTAAAGAGTCTGAAAAGGGCTTAAAAGGGGATTCAAGGTTTCACTTTTTTGTAAGTTTTAACAAGTTTGAAAAAGTGATAAAAATATAGTCAAAACATTGACTTTCAATTTTAATTAACGAGCAAGAAAAGACAGAAAGAACTCGACCTTTTCATGTATGTTTTACAAGCATGAAAAGATAGCAAAAGAAGCTCTGGATTTTCATGAGTTTAACGAGTCTTGAAAATAATAACTGAAATGGACTCGAGATAGGTTTCATTTTTACACAAGCTTAAAACAAAACAAAATTGTGCTTGAGGGTGGTTTCATTTTTACACAAGCTTGAAACAAAGAAAAATTGTGCTTGAAATAAGTTTTCATGCTCCCAACATACTGACATAGGCACATGCCTGCCAAACTTCATTTCATTCACCTGAGTAGACTACTGGTTACTAATAGGCGAACGAAATGAAGGTTCAATTATGAGATTAGATGAAAAACTCAACTTAATTAAGGGAGGATTTATTTCATTTTTTAACGAGATTGACACATGAAAAGAACTATGCTCATGGGTATTGTTTCATTTTTTAACAAGCTTGACACAAGAAAAGAACTATGCTCATAAGGATCTATTTCATTTTTTAACGAGCTTGACACAAGAAAAGAACTATGCTCATAAGGATTTGTTTCATTTTTTTAATGAGGTTGACACAGTAAAAGAACTATCCTCAAATAACATATTCATGGCTTCCATATGGAAGAAACACACATCAAGAGACACCCCTTGATCATGGCTTCCAAAAGGTCTTCATCATAAGGAAGAACAGTTCCCTGGAAGGAACACATGTCAAGGGGATCAATAGGGAGAATACAATTGTATTCAAATGCCCCCATTGAATTTTTTACCACGTCAGTTATTGGATCTAAGTCAAAATAAGTTGAGCATACAGTGAGAGTCTTGCTTGAATTGGTAACTAAAAACAAGGGATAGGTTGCCACATAATTTACCCGTGATAGGGTAGGTACCATTTCCATATAAGGAACATTCAGGGATGTCAAATGATTGATAGTCGAAGTAAGAACAACGTATGAAAGCCGATCAACCATCACAATGTTTCCATTATGAGGAAAGGACATCATGCGGAAGAGTGTCAATACGACAACTTTCATGGCATATACATAGTCTTTCCCAAGGAGAAAATTGAAATCTAAGGGACCTTGGACTACCATAAGATCAATACAGATAGTTTTACCATCATAGGTAATAGGTAATTTACGAAGGATCCCTAAAGTTTCACTAACGATTATGTTAAAAGCTAACAGATTCTGTGTAATAGGCACGTGCTGAGGGGAACCCAAAGATTTCCAAGCAGTCAAGGATAAAATACTGACAGAAGCACCTTCATTTAAATTTGTGTGATGCACATTCTTACCATAAGCCTTCATAATTATTTGGAAAGAGGTGGAAGAAGGAAGACAAGATTCTATCAATCTACTCCAATCAAAAGAAATATCCTCATTACTTCGATGGGGTGCAAAAGAAATAGATGAAATTCCCCCATGTGTAGAAGAATATGAGGTAACATGAAGAACCTGAGCGGTATGAAGTTCAATCTCTAAAGGGAGAGTGGGATCAATCACATATGGAATCGATTTGACCACTAGATCAACAAATGGTCCATAAACCTGAGTAACACATGTTTCACCCTCCAATGGAAGAGTGAGATTGATGGTACTCGGATTTAGATCGATCACTTTGTCAACTGACGGTAGGGGGGAGAAAGTTTGTGGTAATTAGTTGGAAGTTGTTGCTGTGAAACACTAAGGTGTTCCAACAATTTTGAGGCTTCATCCATGTGAGGGAAAAGGTGGCTATGATGAGTCCCTTTTCATAACCTACAAGGAAACCTAACTTTAAGCTTTTTCCCCGGAATCTGACAATCACGGTTGATGGATCAACAGTAAGTTGACGAGAATTATTTGACCATACTTCCAAAACCTTAGGAATACCAGGTAAAATTGATAAGGAAGTGGTCATCCTTACAAAGGTTGCAAGTGTATTTTGGCTTACGGTGCATTGTAGAAGTTCCCTCAACATTACCAATACTTACGAGCATGGTTGGTTGGTTGACTACTTTCTTATCTTTTCCTTCTTCTTCTTCCCTTTCTTCTTCTTCTTAGTCACTTGGTTACTAGCATCAAGGGTTTTACCAAGCGAAGAAGCAGGAAGGGAGGAGGACATGTTAGATGAAGAAGGTAAAGGATCAACAGTAGGTTGGTGATGTTGAGATGGAGAACTCAGTTGAGCTGGTACAATTAGAGTATTTGGAATTAAATAAATTGAGAACAACCATACAGGTATACCTATCGTAAATCCAGGAAGTGACAATGTAGCCATATGAGGAGGACCAACATTTGCAAAATCAGGAAAAGGATTAGGATTCCCATTAAAAGGGAGGTCTTTATCGGTAATTCCAACATTGTTTCCATTAGACTCAATCCAAATAAATTTTCATTATTAAAATAAAATAATATTTACAATCCACACCTAAGGTCTTTTAAAAAGTAAAACAAACAAGGTAACACACACTAAAAAATCTAGGGATTCAAACCATACAAACTTACTTGTCACAGAGATCAATAATTACTAGTTGGTGATGAAATCCACCGTCACATAGATAAAACTGAAAAGTTTTATAGATATGAGCATTTGGAACTAGTTACACTAACAACCTACGTAATGAAACGATCTCGCGCAAGTAACTCCGCTTATGCCATGTCGAGCAAAGATTACCCTCCAAAAATTCCAAGTGAGACTAGCCAACGTCTATTCCAGGTACAACAGGACCTTCCCTCTATCATCACCTTAGGTACAACAGGACCTTCCCTCTGTCGTCACCTTAGGTAGAGCCCTAGGATTATGGTCACTAAGTTTACCAACTACAACAATTCTACCTGGGGGTACAATCGTAAATTGGATATACACATAAGGGTAGAGTAACAAAGCTCAATCCCCTTGAAATCTCCTCAACATGGTTAATTTGAGGTTTAATTTCAAGTGACCCCAAGCACCTTTTTGCACCATTGTAATATGTGAAAGTCACTCTATCATAGCAAATGAAATGGGTACGATCACTTCACCAAATCCAACATGATCTTGTGCTTACCTCATGTTTAAGAAGAGCTTCCCAGAGAAAAACTAAAATAATTGAATTTCTCTCCCTAACACAAGATTATATTGTCTATCTGTAGCTTTGGAAAGTTTACTCACTTCTCTATTCCAAAGCCCTACAACCTAATCTATTGTAGGTGGAAATATCCCTAAAAATAATAAAAATTCTAGATGAATTTTATTAACGTTGTGTTATCAAATTGTTATTTACTCAAGTGTAAATGGACATGAAACTAATGGTATTATGACCTGACTCAAAACTCTAATGCATCAAATATGAAATTTGTAATCTCTTCATTTCGATGAATTCTAGCTAGAGTAAGTAAAGAGGTTCTTCTTTAAAATATTAACTCCAAAATTCACGACTTCTAATTTTTCAATGCAATTCAAAGCTCTAAGTTGTAAACCACGCAATGTCATCTATGCACAATTTGCTTGAACACTATGCAAATGTAATCTATGCACGATTCCCATGAACACTATGCAAATGTAATCTATGCACAACTTATGTTTGTGAAATGAGAATTATAACCATGCAAATGTAATATATGGAAGAGAATTCTTCAAAACAAACACAAGATGATTCCAAAGCAACGAAAGAACAACAAGAACATTTCCCTTCACTAATCCAACTAAAGAACCAATCAAGTGTAAGTAAAGGAAATCGGGTGAAAATTCCAAAGATAAAAATAACAACACCCAAAGACGATTAACACTCAGACACATTTTAGCCAAAAACATGAAAGAAAAAAGCATGCAAAAATTGTTTAAAAACTGAGACAAATCTTTGAGAAATGGCCAAAGGAAATAAAATTCAAAACAACCAAAGAAATCCTTGAAATGAAAATGCTTGAATGAATGTTATGAAATCAATGCTTAAAGTGTAAATCTTGATTAAACTTCAGTACCTGAAATAAAACTAACTTCTATTTTCAATGTTGCTCAAGAAGAACATCTCATCAAAACACTAATTCTTGAGAAACCCTACCTTTCAATCCTTGAAAATGAAAAAATCTTAAGAAAACTCCTTCCCAACACCCGCTGAAACACACAGAGACTGACTAAAGGCATAGACAAACATAATGAAACCTTAAAAAACAAAAATTCAGACTTTAATGAGAGGAAAAGCTATTTTTAAAAAAATTCTCAAAGTACGCGCAGGTAGACAGTATAGTACAGTGCATATACGCATTGTTGCTAAAGTTAATCTACACAGATATTCTCTCTGTTTTTTAACAGAAACCACACAGGTAGAGAAACTTAAATAAAAAATACAAAAGTATCCAAACAAATCACAAAATATGAAAGATCATTAACTTGTCAAGGCTCAGATAAATCTATCAAAAAGGTTCGAGAATAAAAAACAAGGAGATGGAAGAGAACAAGACCTTCCCCAGTTGAGTCGCCAACTTGTTATGAAGACAAATCACAAGTGTGAACACAAGAAAACTCCCTAGGTTTCAAAGAACCCTCGTAGCAAACAAACAATCAAGCTAATTTGTTCCCTAAATCTATCTTTTCTGGAATCATAAACTAACAAAGTGAGAAAAGGAAATTCATACCTTATTATGACATGCTTGATGAATATCCCCCTTTATGCTTGATGAATATCCCCCTTTATGCTTGAATCCATACGTGTACACATGGAAACAACAAAGGATCAAAGGCATATGCGTCATAAATGATTCAATAATTCAAACTAGTGATCAAGGAGACTAGTAACAAACATCATTCCAATGGACAAATAGAAATAACATAAACCATCCTTGAAATTCATCAATCAATCCATTAAACAACACAGTGAGAAGAAACGCTTGTTTGTATTAATTTCATAAACATAAAAGAGATACAAAACTTGTGCCTTGAAGTTGTGAAGCTCCTCCCATTGATATCAATCCACTCCAAGAATGATAAGCTCTCCAACATAATTTCTCCAGCATAAACTTATTCTCAAAAACCTCCCTCAACTCCCCCACGTATGGCTTGATTAATAGGCCAAAAGGAAGTAGTTTGAGATCCTTAGTCCAAGGATGAGATCCACTAAAAGAGGGATCAGGGCTCCTTGAAGAATGTGGATTAGGTCCATCAAAAATGAGGTTAGGCTCGAATAAACATGAGTTCGAGGCTTTCTGTTGGGAATGATTCTCCCAACAATGCTTCTAGATCTCACTTTTTATTTTTAATTTTTATTGAGTCATGTGCGCACTTCACAATGGAAGATAGTGTGCAGATCTACACAGTTTATAGTGGAAGAAACTGCACATGTGCAGATAATGCTTATAAAAACTGCACAGATGGTCAAAAATAGGTTTTTGTACCATGAGATCCAGAAATTATACTTTATTCAAGGTATATAAGTTGTTGACTTGCAAGAGAGTGCTTCATGACACTTGGATGGATGGCGAGAGATCCAATTTGATGGTTATTTGTCATGATGACAAAATGAAGTGTAACATTTATAACATATTTCATTATGGTATTTACAATATCAACCACATATACATATGCACATTTTCTTCAACCAGCAAATAATCATATTGTCTATGGATCTTTATAAATCTAACTCAATACAATATTTACAATATTATAGACATCAACAAGTAAAGGATGTGATGTTTGCATCAACAACAAGGGGATCCAGAGGCTCACACCACCACCCTCAAAAGTAGCAGTGGGATTCACCTCCTTCCCAGAAAGTCTAGAATGCACTGCCAAAGTCAAAATTGCATCCAATGTCCAATTCTCTATAATCCTATGTCACTTGTCCTCTCAGTGAACAGTTATTGGCTCATTGTTCCAAGGCACACTCCCAAGGAGCATCTAATTCCATCTGGAAATGCGTATGATCAAAACAAATCCATCCCTGCCCTTCCCTTCTTTGCTACATAGTCCCTCGGGAAATATGGTCAACCCCTTCTGTGCATTCACACGCCTTCCAAGTTCTGTGGGCATCCCATTCTCCGCTAAATAGTCCCTTGGGCGACCCCTCCCTTAGAAAGGTTTCCTCGCATCAGAATTTCGTAAAACCAAGGAATATCCTTGCCTCAAAGCCATCATACCATGATCATGGCAATCAATGGACATTATTGGGTACCAGTGTCCCATAGTTTTCCAAGGCCCCAGGAACTAGTAACTTGACCCACAGTTTTCCAGGGTTCTAGAGAATTTTTCCAACCGAGCTTCAGGGATGAGTAACTCAACCCACCAATGGATCCAAAGCATTTTTCCTAGCCTAGGCTCCAAGACTATTAACTCAACCCAAGTTGTTCGAGGGCTTCTAGATCGTTCGTTCCAAACCAAATCCATAAGGAATTATGCGCACTAATCATAAAACAATGAAGTACAAAAACCCACAACACAATGACTATCTACTAAATGGCAAGGCAAGGCTAAAAGCACTTTCAATCCAGACAAATATCCATTCCAATGACAACAAATAACCAGATAATCACATGCATATACCATGCATCCATAAATCAACAAGGAAATCACATATGAAACCTGTTACCTGCAAATAAATCCAATTGTAGTTGTTGATCCACCTATTCCTTTATGTTTTCCTACTTTCCTTTGCTTTCTTTCTCCAAATCCAGTGTATGCCAAAGTGCTCCAAGAATACTATAAGTGTGCAACAGTATGATAGAATGAGAGAATAGAATAGAGCTCCAACACTAGACTGACAAAAGGTTGTGATATAATCCTTAGAGGCCTTTTTATCATTGAGGCCTCTATTTTCTTCATTTTCCTTCATTTTTCCTTCAATTTCCCTCTCATGAAAATATATGTCTCTTCAACTTCCTTTTCTCCTATTTTCCTTGATTTCATAAATGAAATTCCAATTAATGCCAGTTTGCCTTTACCAGTTTCCATATCCATTATTTAATCACCAGTGATACCCATCACTATGTTTTGCCCAACATTTGACTTGGAATATGTGTCCCATGACCTTGATCTTATTTTATTTACATGGAAAATCAACCAGGGGTTCTTACAAACCCCTGCCCCTTGGGGGAACACTATCCTCAGTGTTCAATGACACTTATGACCAGCAAACCACTAAAAACAAAACATACTACCCATGGAGCTTTATAACATAGCTCGATGCTATATTTATAATGACGTCACAAACCATGACCAACATAACAAACATGACAGTCATACTGCTTATTGGACTTGTATAACACAACTCATTGCATTATCTACAATAACATCCATATATACATATACATATACCAAAAAATCATTTGTTCAACAAGCAAATAATAAAGGATACATAGCCTACATCTGATCAGTCATCTCCCATGTAGCTTCATTGGGTCCAAATTGCATTCGCTACACTTTAACTTGCTGGATTGCTCAATTCTAGAGCATGAGATGTTTCCAATGCAATATGCATTGTGGTTCTCGTTGGAATTCTCCCTTTGGTTCGACCTGTAATATAGATCAGTCAAACACATTATCAGCATCCTAGACATACTTCTTAAGCAATGAAACATGGAAAAAATTGTGAAATTTCACTGTCAGAGGCAGTACAAGTATGTAGGACACTCATCCAATCCTCTCAAAGGATCTTGAAGGCCCACAATACCGAGTTTCCATCTTGGCACGTGACCTGATCCTCAAGGAGCTCCTCTTGGCCTTGATGCATAAGTACACATGTTCCCCAACCTGAAACTCCTTAAATACCATGTGTTGATCTACATAACTCTTCTTCCTATTTTGTGATGCCCTCATATTCCTTTTAATAACCTACATTTCATGTTCCATCTCTGCCAACATATCTAGTCCAATTAGTACCTTGTTGACTGGATCACTCCATCTGACAGGTATATTACAACTTTACCCATAAAGTGCCTCAAAAACACTCATATTAAAGGACTCCTGATACCCGTTATTATATGCAAACTCAACCAAGATACTCTTCCCACTTCTTCAACTGGTGTATGACATACATCCTCAACATGTCCTCAAGAATCTTGTTAACCCTCTTTGTTTGCCCATCTATGTATGGATAATAAGTTGTGTTGAAAGCAAATTTTGTCCCCAAGCCTACAAACAACTCTTTCCAAAACCCAAAAGTGAACTTGTCATCTCTATTTGACATAATCTTCTTAGGAACACGACGCAACCTCACTATCTCCCCGATGAAAATTTGAGTTATGTCACTAGTTGAGTTTGTAGACTTACCTGCAATGAAATGAGCTACCTTGGTCAACTTGTTAAAGACAACCACAATAGAATCATGTTGCTTAGATTTCCTTGGAAAACCTGTAACGAAGTCCATGGAAATGACCTCCCATTTTCACTTTGGAATTAAAATCAATTGCAATAAACCACCTAGATTCTTACACTCTGCTTTTACCTTCTAACAATCCAAACAATTTGAAACATACTTGGCCGCCTCTTTCTTCAATTTCAGTCAATGATAGAACTTCTTAATTGTTGTCAATGTCTTCTAATATCCCAGGTGACGTAAATACGGCTTAACATGAAACTCCCTGAAGATAAGCTTCTTGAGATAGTTCTTGTCCAGCACGTAGATCCTATCCCTAAATGTATCCAAACCAGATTATAATCCACATCCTATTCACTTGTACCCTATTGTTGTAACCCATGCTTAATTTGTTGGTACCTGTCATCATATTGTCCTGCCTGCAAGATTTTTTCCTGTAAGTTTGTCCCATAAGAAATCATTGTTGCAATGTGATTTACCTGCACTCTTCTACTAAGATCATCTGCAAGCATGTTCGCCTTACCCTTAATTTCCCCGATCTCAAAGTCAAACTCACAAAACATGGACAACCACGTAGCTTGCCTAGCATTTATATTAGGTTGGTCAAACAAGCACCTCAGCCCACTATGATCACTCATCAAATTGACCCTCCTCCCACGAAGATAGTGTCTCCACATCTTCAATGCATGAATTATAACCACCAACTCAAGGTCGTGAGTCACATAATTATGCTCATGCTCATTCGATTTCCTTGACTCGTAGCATACTACCTGTCCCTCCTACATCATGACTCCACAAGTCCTGTCTTGCAATCATTTGTACGTACCACAAACTCTTTGTCTGGATATGCAATCTTCAAGATTGGAGCATTTGTAAGTAAATACTTCAACTTCTCAAGCCTAGCTATACATTCCAGGTCCATTCAAATTTCTTTCCTTTTCCCTGTAGGGATGTAATAAGATATGAAATCCATGAGAAGTTCTTGATGAACCACTTATAATAACCTGCTAGTCCAGTGATTGATCTGACTTCATCCACATTCCTAGGAGCTTCCCATTCCATGATAGCTTTGATCTTATTCAGGTCCACTACTATACCTTCCTTGGAAACAAGATGTCCCAAGTAATGAACTTATGTCTAAAATAAACTACACTTACTAAGCTTCGCATACAATTGATGTTCTCTCAGCAATCTTAACACTCCTGCTAGGTTTTTTGCATGCTTTTCCTCATTCTTAGAATATATTAATATGTCATCAAAAGAAGCTATCACAAACTTGTCCAGATAAGGACACAACACACTATTCATCAAACACATGAAAATAGTTTGAGAATTAGTAAGACCAAAAGGAGCTACTACAAACACATAATTCCCATAACTAGTACAGAATGCAGTTTTGTAGATGTCCTCTTCTTTGATGTGTGCCTGATGATATCATGTTCTCAAGTCTATATTTGAAAACCTTGTTTGTTCCCTTCAATTGATCAAACAAATCATCAATCTATGGCAAAGGATACATGCTCTTAATCATTACCTTGTTTAACTATCTATAATCAATACATAACCTAAGAGTATAATCCTTATTCTTCACAAACAACATTGGTGCATCCCAAGGCAACACACTTGGCCTAATGTATCCCTTATCAAGCATTTGCTTAAGCTACAACTTCAATTCCACTAACTCTAGAGTGTTCATCATGTACGGTGCCTTTGATGTTGGTGCTACTCCTGGCATCAATTCAATAGAAAAGTCCACTTCCCTAACTCTAAAATCTTTGCTAAGAATACATCCTGAAACTACTGCAAAACCATATAACTCTTCAAGACTTTAGCATCCTCTACATCCTTCTCTTTATCACTATAAATAACCGCAAATAAGACACACCCTTTCCTATTACTGTATTTTGCCTACATAGTTGTAACCATTCTAACTAATGTAGGCTTATTCATATCCTACAAGATTCTCCTCTCTCCATCGTCATCTAGACACTTAATAGCCTTCTCATAACAATCTACCTTAGTCCTGTGAATGTGGAACCAATCCATACCCAATAACATATTGTATGATACCAACGGAAGTACATTTATATGTGCTAATGTAGACATATTTTTCAGCTCAAATGCAAGATATATTACCCAATGATGACCTCTTTTCTTGGTATTTGTAGCCAATTACACTAACCAAGACTTTGCATGCACTTCTTTATTCAAGCAACACCTATCCACTAGATTAGGATTGATATAATGATAGTTTGGTCCACAATCAATCAAAATACAAACAAATTGATCATAAAGCTTACCTTCCATCTCAATAATAGATGCTTGATGCTCAACCTACTATTATCCAATATTGCATAAATCTGAGGAATACTTTGTCCAACATCTCCAACTGTCTATGCCTCCTAAGCACTGTAAATTTGAGGTCTACCACCTTGATGTTGTAAACAACCTCTCTTGCAATGATCCTTGCCACAATTCCACCACTGAAAAGGATTCCTATCATCACCCTTGTTCTAATCCTCACACTAAAATCCTTATCCTTTGTCAACTGCATAGAATTTCTTGTACCGTGCTACATTTTCCTTGTCGTTTGTGTCACGAAGTTTTCATCTCTTCTTAGCCAACTACCCTTATTCTTCTCATTACCTTTCCAATCTTGCTTAGACTTAGTGTTTCACTTTGATTGCTCGTAACAGTGCTTCAACTTTCTGATGGCTTCCTCAAGTGACCTAGGCACGTCAAACTCAATTTTGCCTTTGAATGGTGTTGAGTTACGAAATGGGTATGTATTTACTCTTAATTCCATCACCTTTTTCCTCTTTTCTTATCTCTTTCATATCTTAATACGCTAACATATTGATGGATTATGATAAGAAACAGATGAGCTACTCGCAATTAAGATTTAGCCACCATAACTAACTTTTACTCCTCTTTATGTAGAAAAACGACAAAAGGAACAGTTGTTATTCCCTAGCAACGGAACAACAAAAACCAACAAAGGAAAAATGGAACACGTCGGTTGCGGATAGGTCAGAGGACGAATTAGGAGGATCACCGCTAAATATGAAGAGTGTTTGAAGATAGCATTTAGTTGCGAATCCCTATCGCATTTATCTTTTACCTCTTTCTGACTATAAAAGCAAACGATTGTAGGAAGAAAGGGGAGAGACCTCTGTTATTTTCAATTGTAATTTTAATTTACAGACTCGTGCTGTTGGAGAACATGACAGTGTTGTAATTCTACTTAAGTTTAATGATTAATATATAATTGAAGTTGTTGTTCATTCGAATTCTCTGAAGTAGCTCAATAGTGTTCATTGGTGGCTACGGGCCCGACGTCTAGTGGATTAAGCTGCCTCCTTGTGTTATATATTTATGATTTTCGCAAGTTTGATTGGTTTGATAATTTTCCCGTTTTTTGTGAGTTTATCCTATTCACTATTTACCACTTTCCTGTATTGAAGTAGTATATTTTCTTTATATATTTTACAGCACTGTCACTTGATTCGATTTACGCCTATTGCATATTAAATTATTTAGATAGTGAATCACATCAATTTAATCAGTTGTAAGAGTTTGGTTATTGCTATTGAACTCTCAAGATTGATATCATTTCCATTTGGATTGCTTCGTAGAGATTCAGTATGATCTAGATTGAATCAACTAAGAAGAGATTGGTTATTGCTACTATGCTCTTGGCTGATACTATTGTTAATTGAATTGCTTGTGTGAGATTTGATTATGATTTCAGTAAAGGATTGAGTCTTGAAGCTTAGATGTCATATTTCCTTTAATAATTGCAAGTTGAGCTTTATAAATGCATCTGTTTCCTCTTGTATTAAAGGTTTATACTTCATTTTAAGAAAAATTACTCTCTAGATTCATAGCATGCACATATTGTGTACACTCTTGGAATAAAAGGACTTCCCCGGTTTGATGATTAATGCAGGGTAATTAGGAGTTTTAAAAGACACATTTTATCAACCAACACTTTAGCATCGTTGCCGGGGAGAGTGTCGCCATTTTACAAAGAGTGATGTATATCAGATAATTGTTGTTGGGAAAGAATTGGGTATTGAAAACGGAAGGTAAGAACCTACTTAACGAGCAAGTAAATTGCTTGCTCCTCTGCCCACTTCTCAGCAAAATTATAGAAAAGTGAAGTAGGTGTTTGATATTTTTCTGTTGAGAGAGAACTGCATATTAAAAACGGAAGGTAAGTACCTGTGTACGAAGCAAGTAAAATGTGTGCTCCCCCACCCGCTTTCTAGTGGAATTGCTAGGAATTCAACGTAGAAATAAACATTTGAATTTTTTGCATGAATGACTAAGAAGAAAAGACCAGAAAACAATATAGTTCCTCATCCCAAACCTAAAAAATCTAAGGGATCGATGACCCTTGGACGATCGACTTTTATCGTCAACATCTTAAGAAAAGTTGAACCTTAGCCATCAGTAGGTCCCTGAACCGTTGCTTCCAGACAAGCTACTGTCTCCCTTCGGGCCACAAGCTCACCATCTGTAGCCTACGCTGAGGTCCATAGTAAAACTAAAGGGACTGAGCAGAGTTTTTAAGACATTGAAAATTCGCGACCAATTCCCTCACAAGAAGGGAATTCTTGCAAAATTCATGGAGGATGAGGAGAAATAGGGGAAACAGAGGAACCAAGATCCCCTTAGGTAGTAATTGAGTAGAGGATACCTAGTGTCCCAGATCAAGGGAGTGTTGTTAGGATCATTCCCACCTCTTGTAGACAACCCAGGGATGACTCTCTAGCTCCAGAAATCTCGGAAGGGTACTGGCATACCTTTGATCAAATGGCCAATAATCCACAAACACCCGAGACCTCTACATTACAGTATCCTATTTTTTACACAGCTATCAATGCCCCCATGAAAGCTATTCCTCTACAAAATATTCCCACCTTTCATGGACTCACTTCAAAATATTCGGATGCATTCCTGTTTGAATTCGACGTCCTATGTCAGGGTTATGATTACACCACCGACCCCCAGAAACTAAAGTTGTTTCCCTCCACTTTAAAGGGAGTAGCCCTGCGTTGGTTTATAGGATTGGGTGGGGGCACCATAAATGATTGGGACCAAATGAAAACTGCTTTCCTTAAAAAATATCAGGATTATTGCAAATCTAGAGAACTAAAAGATGAGATATTCCAAATGGTAGCAAGACCTAGTGAAACGTTGGAAGAGTATGTGGAGCGTTTCCAATATAACCTCCAAAGGTCTCCCTACACAAATCTTCCTCTACCTGATCATGTGCTAAAAACCACGCTAATTAAGGGGATGAAAGACCAGTGGATAGAGACATTAAATATTATGGGTAAAGGTGATATCTATCAAGAAGACTATGCTAACATTATTGATTTATGTATCAAGTTCTCAAGGGGTAGTACAAGACTGAAACGAGCAGAACGTGATATGATCACTAGGGATAGAAAAATCTCTGGTGGAAGCATTACTCGTACTAAAATCAACAACTTGCTGGAAGATTTCAAAAAGGATATCCTAGGAACCTTGACAACACAATTAGACATCATGCAAACCAAGCAAAAGCACGCTAAAGTAGAACAGAACCTGGTTATTTTTTGCCCTCGATGCAGGAAGAAACATAGTCATAAATAATGCCCACTTGTTCCATATGCACTAAATAACATGCCACATAAAATTTCCCATCACTCCCAGGATTAAAAGCAGTCTTCAAAGAGGTAGAGGAAGAAATGAAACCAGTCTACCTGTTAAATCAGCATCGTCAATGGCAAGCATGACAAACAAGTATGCCTACCGATCCATATTTATCTTTTCAACCTTCACAATATAATTCTCAGCAATACACAGGAGCTACATGGCAGAAACAACAACCTTTTCCTAATTGGTCACCACAAGCATTTTCTATGCCACCTTGGTCCAATCAATCAAATCCAAACAATAGTTGGCCAAATTCCTCTTACTTTCCACCATTCTGGCAGAACAATCCATATCCATCTCAATGGTCCCCCTCCACTTCACAAAACCAAAACTGGCAGTCAAGCTGGCAAAGACCTAAAAACTAGCTAGCAGGAACAATCCCATTACCTCAACCTACACTACCAGCACCTTATATGTTGCAGCAGAATCCTCAACCCTATCTACGACCACAACTCTCAGCCCAGCCCAACCCAAACCCTAACAACATACCAGTCTAGTCGGTACAAATTATTGAAGGTATGGATCCGGAAACTGAGTTGAGAGAGTGTAATGAAATCAAATTGAGGTCTGGATGAATAATCAAGTCAGAGTATGATAAAAATATACAATTAGAAGAACCAATACCTGTAGAACAAACACCTCAAATGGAAGAATACAGTTAAATAGAAAAGCCACGATCAAACTATTACCTCTTCTCCACCATTCCTAGAAATATTGATTATACCCCACCCAATCAAATATCCCGATTTCGATCTCTGGGGAGAACTAAAAAACCTTTGTGTAAAAATACCCCTCCTCCAAGCTATTCAGGACATTCCAATCTATGCAAAAACCATTAAGGAATTGTGTACCAAAAAGCCTACGAGGAAAATAAAATCAACACCAACTGTCCACGTAGTCAGAACTTTGTCTGATTTATTATTAGGTAGAGAAAGACTGGTGAAAGATGAGGACCTAGGAAACACTTTAGTAATAGTACAAATAAATGGATGTTCCTTTCCCAATGCATTAGTCGATCTAGGGGTAACCATTAATATTCTCACAACAACAGTCTATCAAAGATTTGATATCTCAACCCTAGATCCAACTACGACCTTGCTGGAACTTGCTAACCGATCAGTTGTCAAACCAGAAGGGACATTATAGGATGTAATGGTGTCTATAGATTCTTGGGAATATCAATCATATTTCTTGATTATTAATCCTAGAAACCAGCTAGATGGACATCCTCTAATATTAGGAAGACCTTGGCTAGTGACTGTAGATGCTTATATAAGCTGTCGAACAGGCAGTATGACTATAGCCAGAGGAAACAATGTGAAGAACCTAGCTTTATATCCTCCAGCTCAGCCAAGCCTAACTATAATAAAAACTAGGAAAAAACCTGTCACATATTTAATCGAAAATATTCGATTACCACTAATTCTAGCAGATGCTCTTGAATTTATGAATCAAATAGAAGATGACATTATTAACACTTACATTAACCACCCAGCTGTCGTATCTAATCTAAAATGTCACGTGATTGAAGTAGCCCTCCATAACGAAATTGAAGAATATCCCTTAAAAGATATCAATGACCAAACAATATGAACAAGAACTATTTATAACAGCAAACCCATTGAAATTGATCAAGGGAAAGTCATAAAAATTAACAAAAACCTGACTGATGACTAGAAGTAGAGGCTTATCCAGCTCCTTAGAAAATATAAAGAGGATTTTGCTTGGGATTACCCATATAGGAAAGGGATTGACCCCCAATTATGTATGCACCACATCTACACTGAGAAAGATGTGAGACCCATTAAACAACCTCAACGAAGAATAAACCCTCACCTAAAGGATGTTGTTAAAGACGAACGACAAAAACTGTTAGATGTAAATTTCATATATCCTATATCTGATAGCAAATGGGTTTCTCCATTAGTTGTGGTTCCTAAAAAAAACGGGAAGTGACGTATATGTGTCGATTATAGAGAGATTAATAAAGCAATGCAAAAATATAATTTTCCCCTCCCGTTCATCGACCAAGTTCTAGACACATTGGTAGGAAAAAAAATCTTGTCTTTCCTAGGCAACTTTAGCGGCTACAACCAAATCCAAATTGCCCCTGAAGACCAAGATAAGACTACCTTCACCTGCCCCTGGGGGATGTTTGCTTACAGGGTGTTACCTTTCGAACTATGCAATGCACTTGCCACATTCCAGAGAGCCATACTCAACATCTTTGCAAACTTGATAAACGAGGGACTCGAGGTGTACATGGACGATTTTACACCCTATGGAGATGACTTCGAGCCGGGATTAAAGGCACTGGAGAAATTCCTGGAAATATGCATTGCTACTAGGCTTTGCTTAAGCCATGAGAAATGCCACATGATGATGATCGAAGGCCTGATCCTAGGTCATTACATCTCAGTAGCTGGAATTCAGGTAGATCTAGCAAAAATTTAGATAATTCTCTTAATACCTACCTCCTGCACTCAAACTGAGGTACGTATTTTTTGGGATTTTCTGGATATTATTGAAGATTTATAAAGAGCTTCTCCCAAATTTCTGCACCATTGTATGCTTTTACAGGAAATGTCGATTTTATATGGACTGAAAAATGTGGCATTGCCTTTGAAGAATTGAAATGGCTAGTATCAACAGCTCCAGTATTACGGGGCTCAAATTGGGATTTACCATTCCAAATTTCATCCGATGAATAAGATATGGTCATTGGAGCAGTTCTCGGCCAAGAGGAACACAGGAAACCCTATGCGATATACTACATCAAAATTTTTTTAACTCCTGTTGAGTTGAATTACACCGTGACTGAGAAATAGTTTCTAGTTGTGATCTATGCTATTAACAAATTCAAACACTCTATAACAAGATACCTGTGGTTTTGTATACTGATCACTCTGCCATCGAATATTTAGCTAATAAACATATTACGAATGGAAGAGTGACACAATGGTTAATCCTTTTGCAGGAATTTGACATAACAATCAAGGATCGACCAGGAAAGGAAAATTTAGTGGCAGACTTCCTCCCACATGTGCCAAAAACAGATGATGCAATTGTTAGGATATTCCGACACATAGGAAATAGTTAAGTATAACTTGGTCTAGTGTAGAGTTAGGTAAAGTGTGTTTCTTTACTATGTACTTTTGTAACTTACAATCTGACGGTCACGATATTGTAGTGATCTGACGGTTCATTCTCTCCTCGGTATTATCGACACTTGATCCGTGGCTTAACACCCGATTGGCCCATGATCTCTATTTAAAGAGCATGGAGGGTCATTTGTAGGTTAACTGTTCATGAGAGAAGCTTATGTAAAATTTCATTCGTTTATTAATAAATTGCCTGAAGTGGCCGCGTTGGCTCAGGCCGTGGACTGTTTCCCTCTTTGAGGGTTTTAACCACGTCAAAAATATTGGTGTATTGATTAGTGATCTATTTGTGAGCGGTGTCCTTTGGTATTCTGTCTAAGGAACTTACCCTGTAAATTCCTACAGTAATGGCAGTAGAAGATCATTTCCCTGATGAGCACCTATTTTTTGTAACCGTGAAAACACCGTGGTATGTGGATGTCACGAATTACCTAGCAGTGGGAAAATTACCCAAGCACCTCACACCCAGAGAAAGAAAACTAATAGTGCAACGCAGCACTCAGTTCTCCTAGATCAGAGGATACCTCTTTCACACAGGAGCCATTGTGCATATCAGCAGGTGTGTCAGGGAAGATAAAATCTATGATATCCTAAAACCCTGCCACAATGGACCTTGCGGTGGACACTTTGCAGACCGCAAGACTAGACATAAAGTCTTACAGATGGGCTATTATTGGCCCAACATGTTTAAGGACACCAAGAAATTTGTCCAGGCATGCGATAGCTACCAAAGAATGGGTAGCCCTGGCCAATCTGACGAGATGCCCCTACATCCATAGTTAGTCATCAAACCTTTTGAACGTTGGGTGTTAGATTTCATTGGCACAATAAACCCATCATCTAATCAAAAGACATATATACTGGTTGCAATGGAATATGTGACTAAATGGGTGGAGGCAAAAGCATTACCAAGGGCAACAGAGGACACAGTAATCCATTTTCTTTTCCAAATTTTCGTGTGGTATGGCTTACCCAGAGAAATAATTACGAATGGAGGGCCACAATTTGTAGGCCATAAGATTGTTGCTACATTTAAAAATCATCACATTATGCACAGAATCACATCTCAATACCACCCGCAGGCAAACATCCAGGTAGAAAGTACCAACAAAGTAATCGAGGCCATTCTAACAAAGACAGTCGCCTCGCATAGACATCGCTGGGCTACCCGATTGCCAGAAGCCCTGTGGTCATATCGCATGACTTGGAGGAATACCACAGGATACTCCCCATATCAGCTATTGTTTGGTAAAGAACCTATCTTCCCCATAGAATTTGAAATTTAGACATTGAGAATAGGCCAATAAGTAGGGTTGGATTTGAATGAAGCACAGGTTAACAAACTACATCAAACCACTGAATTGGATGAAATCCGGCTATCCGCTCTTCAGCATACTGCATTGATTCAACAACAAATAGCAAAATGGCATGATGCCCTCATCAAGAAAAATATATTCCATGAAGGTGCCTAGGCACTTCTGTACGATTTTAGGTTCCAAGATTTCCCAGGCAAACTCCAGACCAGATGGTCAGGTCCCTACGAGATAAAGGAGGTGCACGATAATGGCACCCTTACATTAGCCACCATTGATGGGTCTGGCTACTCTTTTAAAACAAATGGGCATCGAATATGCCTCTACCACAAACCACTTACAAGGGAATCCTTTTGCCAATAGATACGTGAAGATTCCACGATACAAATTCTGGCTAAAGAGGGCAACTCTTCAACAACACCAGTCCAGTGATTTGAAACTTGTACATAAAATTGTTTTTTTTTTTTCTTTCTATTTGATTGTATTTACTTAGAATAGTAGAGATGATTGTTTATTAGTTTTTTTTCCTATTTTTCTTTGTTGTTGCCTACAGGGAACAGTTGTTGTTCCCTATGGGGAACAACACTTTTCCGTGTACATTTTCCTTTGTTGTTCCCTCCAGGGAATAGTTGTTGTTCCCTATAGGGAACATCACTTTTTGTGTGTATTTTTCTTTGTTGTTCCCTACAGGGAACAACTGTTAGGGAACAACAATTTTCGTGTGTATTCTCTTTGTTGTTCCCTATAGGGAACAACACCTTTTGCATGCATTTTTCTTTGTTGTTCCCTATAGGGAACAACAATTTTTGTGTGTATTTCCCTTACTATTCCCTACAGGGAGCAATTGTTGTTCCCTATAAGGAACATCAATTTTCGTATGTATTTTTCTTTGTTGTTCCCTACAGGGAACAACACTTTTTGCATGTATTTTTCTTAGTTGTTCCCTACAGGGAACAACTACTGTTCACTATAGGGAACAACGCTTTTTGTGTGTGTTTTTTTTTGCTGTTCCTTACAAGGAACAACACTTTTGCATGTATTTTTTTTGTTGTTCCCTACAGGGAATAGTTGTTGTTCCCTATAAGGAACAACACCTTTTTTGCGTGTTTTTCTTTGTTGTTCCCTACAGGGAACATTTGTTGTTCCCTATAGGGAACAACACTTTTTTTGTGGTTTTTCTTTTGTCGTTCCCTTTAGGGAACAGTACCTTGTGAGTATTTTTTAGAACACCCTTTCTCCCCCTTGCATGATCGTCCCTAGACCATCCCAGTCCACTCTTTATGATCCTCTTTATGGCATAAAAGTACAATACATATTTAAGGACAACAAATATGGAGTCTGCTGGAACAAGCAAATATCTTGAATATTATCATCTTTAACAAGATTGCTTTATGATGTTCGAAAAAGAAAAGACACTATATCTATATCACTTCACTGTCCTCATTTCCACTATAAATCAAACTGATTAATTATATGTACTATGTTGGTTCTCCCTTGTCCCGTATAACTCTCTCTGTTCATTATCAATAAGATGATGGGTATATTCTTTTCTATTGATATGTTCAAACTTCTTCTGCCATCCCTACTCTTAAGGAGTACTGAGCCACCATCTATATATAAAATAGGGAGTGTTTAATATATATATATATATATATATTCACTAACAATTTTATGATTGTTTTCCACAGATGGAGGATAGGAGGTCTCATCACCAGCCAGCCTACCATGATCATAAGAAAGGAGTGAAGTGGCATTCCCACTATGGCCACCACACCAGGGATATGATCTAATGGATGCATCAAGAAACAAAGTCCTTGGAACAGGAAGTCTCATCATGAGCCGACCTGACCACTTTCACTACTTCCTAGTGAATGGCAATGTGTTCGTCTGGTTATCATGCCAACACAGTGGTCTCTACTATGGATATCATAATGCACTTCCCCAATTATACATAGAGGACCATGGTTCCCAAGGGTTAGAAAGCAACTCTGTCGAGGCTATGGATGCCTGCAGGCAACAGAAGCTCTGCTGATGGTATTGAAGTTTTATTTTCTACATCAATAATTATTATAATACCCTCTTCTTATGTTTCTATTTGCTCTATGTAGAGATTATGTCCCTAACTTACCTTGAACCTTTATGCATGAGTTAATATTTTAAAATCAATGACAATAGTTTTAAGTGGAATAACGGTGGTAAAGTATTATTTCATGCATATGTTGTCCTTTTTCTTTATCACATCACCTCACGACATCTTATCACTTATTGATAATTCTCGTTACACGCCTTGTTTTCATTACTCCAATATCATTTATGATCCTTTCATTAATATACGTACCTTGCCACTTTCATTACCCAATTCGTCACCCCTGTACTTCATCGCCAGCGCGTCATCTCGTTACACACCTTGTTTTCATTACTCCAATATCATTTATGATCCTTTCATTAATATACGTACCTTGCCACTTTCATTACCCAATTCGTCACCCCTGTACTTCATCGCCAGCGCGTCATCCTTTCATTCATTCAATCATAGGCGACTTATCATTTCGAGAGGCGGCGAGGACCTCCAGTATACTTATGCATACGCTGCCATCTTTTTATTTGATTTTTCAGAACAATATGACATCCCATGATCATAGAGCATGTGGCATTATAACAGTCCTCGACAAGGTATTTATGTTTATAAAGTATCACTCGATAGAGCCATTACAACCATTTGTTGTTCCATCACTTGGCTTTGTTCGTTGTTGTGCTTTCCCCACTACACTAATCGTTTGCAAAATTCAAGCATTATGGGAGGAAGAACAATGCGTCGAGAACCTTTAACACTGGCTATCTTCGGTGAAGCCAGGGAAATTCTAGCTCGCGTAGGATGGATAGCATATTTTGCAATATTTCAACCCCCCAATGAGGAAATCGCCATTGAATTTTTATGGCATCTACAGAATGCACAATCCGCGGTAAGAGGCAGACAAATCACTGTAACAGACACTATGATAGCAGAAGTGTCTGGGTTGCCGACAGAAGGACCAGTATGGGCTGGCAAGCGATTAAAGTTGCATGACGCTATGGAGGCTTTTAGGGACGAAGGACAAGAGCTAATCAAGAAGGGCAAAGGCATTCGACCATCTTCTCTTGGAGAGCCATGGGGAGAATTGACATGAATTATCCAGAACTATAATATTTGTGATGGGCGTAAAGACGTGGTAAGGCCATGACAACTCAAACTTTTAGCAATTTTAAAACAAAAATGCTCTTTTAATTTACCTGCACTGTTGAATTCATTACTGCATGACACTGCTGAGAGGCTGATACGGTCCTAACACATAGAAATAGTAGTTAGCTACCATTGTCTGATTAGGTTAATAGTTAGCCATAACCTTGCTCAACAACAATAAACCTGGGACGATCTAATATTGGCCCTCAAAAGAGGTGTAGTCCTGCCAGCACCTAATCCTGTTCCAAAAAGAAAGAGGACCACCCTCTCAAGAACCATACCTCGCAAACGCAGACGATCCACAAGGTTGAGGTCAAAACAGGGAGTGTCAGAAAATCCTCAAGGCAGCGCTAGTCAACCCATAAAATTATTCAGCCCAGTAAGTGAACAATACTTATAGCTAGAGTTAGAAGGACAATATAACCCTGAATCATAACCTGAGGAAGGAACAGGGCATTTTGAAGATGAACAAAGAAATGAATTGGGACCTCCTTCAACACCAAATATGAGTTCTCAAGACCATTTGTTGCACGATTTTGAGATAGGAATGGCCTAGGTCTTCGCAAACATGAATGTCTACATGCACCCTGAAGGACTGCTCAATCTTAACTTAGGAGAAACCCAATCTCCTGAGAATTCTGGCTATACCATAATTCTATCTCCCTCAAAGGATACAAGCCGCGATGTGGAAACAGATGCAGAGGCCATTCAGGAATTAGAAAACCAATCTGGTGACACGCTCACATTGGAAAATAGCCATGAGGGTCTAGACCCAGAAAACATAGACCAATAAGAAGAAGCAGAGACAGATTATTCGAGAAGCTGATAATCAATCTGGAGACACGGTCATATTAGAACAAAGCCAGGGTGAACAACTAGGCTCTTCAGAGATAGAAGCCATTAACGAGACTATTAGCAGACCAATTACTCCTCCGAAAAGGTATAGAGCCGAACTGAAGAAGCTAAGAAAAGAACAGCAGAAGCTTCACAAGATGGTCAAGAGGCTCAGAAGAAAAATAAAAGAAATCACAACGGGGAAGGTTCCGAACAATACCCCGGAGATAGTAAATGTGGTCGTGCAAACATAATTATATGAAGAGAGGGCTACAGGAACTCAAACTGAGCCCATACCTACTCAAACAATCATCACCCAAGAGGAACAACATGCAAATTTAGTAGATGTAGCTACTCAAATGGAGGTTTGGACCTCCCACAACAAAGAAGTACAGACAAAAGATGTATCATCTTATAGCATGGGCACTCAGACGGAGGTTTGGACCTCCCGCAATAAAGAAATACAGACAGAAGATATACCTTCTCATAGCATAAGCACTCAGACAGGCATACAGGCCAAGGGCATCATGACACACAATGACCCCATTATACTGAATCTTCAAGAAGAATTGGCACAATCTCGGCTCACGTTGGAACAACTTGAACAAGAAACCGTTTCCTGACAGAAATATCAAGAGCTGCAGAAACAACTTCGGGAAATGAATACAACAGAGAGCGAGACTTTCGACAGATGCAGAAAGGCAAAAGAAAGAATAGAGAAGATCAAGCTCACACTAGACAGAGTCACAGGTCAAACAAACACCATATGCTCACTGTATACGGATGTCCTGGCATGTAGGTCTCCCGCCACCAATTATGCCTTGTTTTTGTTAGAACGGTACCTGTTGTTGAAAATTAAAGCCGTGAGAGCTGGTAAACCAATTTATTAAGAACAATTGAAGATTTTATAAATTGCTGCAAGAAACATGGTGTAAAGGTCCAAAGGCTTCTTTGTGGGTTTTACCTGCACAATTTTGTATTAGAGAACGAGGTGGAAAATAACTCGAACCCTTTTGTAGGAGATGTTCAATTCCAGGCCTTTATTTCGTTTGTAGTTAACCAAATCAAATGGTTTAAATCTTATAATGCATTCCAAAGACAGGAACATGGATTGGATATTTGGGTAAGAAGTGAACCTAAGCACCCTTTACAAATGTTTGCCAACCATAAGAGTCTGATGACATGAGAAGAGGTGATTAAAATTTTAAGGTCCATTCATAAGGAGATTGTACAGAAAGGAGTATCATATTTCCTATCCATTCAAGAGAGCTCTCTGGCTGTATCCAAGCTCAAGTGGGCGGTCTCCACTTGTAGTGTGCAGGATAGGGAGCCATTTAATTACAAAAATTTTAAAGCAGTCGTGGCCCGTTTGGTCACCTATAGCAATCTTATTTTCAGAGAACGACCTTATTGGTTGGGATGTCAGTTTCGGAGCCCCATCATTTGGTATCCCCATGAAGGTTATCAGGCTATCTACGAATTGCCTAAAGGAAAGGAAGGCCCCACCTTTGCGCTTCTGGCTTAACATCACGGTTTTAGACCAATTTTTGACGCTCCCTATCCACCATACTCTTTAACTGCACTACATAAGAACTACTTAATTTTCATGAGGACATGAAACAGGGTAAGCAGGGGAGTATGTTGAGTTATGAAATGGGTATGTATTTACTCTTAATTCCATCACCTTTTTCCTCTTTTCTTATCTCTTTCATATATTAATATGCTAACATATTGGTGGATTATGATAAGAAATGGATAAACTACTCGCAGTTAAGATTTAGCCATCATAACTAACTTTTACTCCTCTTTATGCAGAAAAACGACGAAAGGAACAGTTGTTGTTCCCTAGCGACGAACAACAGAAACCAATAAAAGAAAAATGGAATGCGTCAGTTGTGGACAGATCGGAGGACGAATCAGGAGGTTCAGCGTTAAATATGAAGAGTGTTCGAAGATAGCATTTAGTTGCGAATCCCTCAAGACCGGGAGATCCTGAGGGATCACATTTATCTTTTACCTCTTTCTGACTATAAAAGCAAAGGATTTTAGGAAGAAAGGGGAGAGAACTCTGTTATTTTCAATTGTAATTTTAATTTACAGACTCGTGTTGCTGGAGAATGCAACAATGTTGTAATTCTACTTAAGTTCAATGATTAATATATAATTGAAGTTGTTGTTCATTCGTATTCTCTGAAGTAGCTCAGTAGTGTTCATTGGTGGCTAAGGGCCCGACCTCTGGTGGATTAAACTGCTTCCTTTTGTTATATATTTCTGATTCTCGCAAGTTTGATTGGTTTGATAATTTTCCCGTTTTCTGTGAGTTTATCCTATTTGCTATTTACCGCTTTCCTGTATTGAAGTAGTATATTTTCTATATATATTTTACAGCACTATCACTTGATTCAATTTATGCCTATTGCAAATGAAATTATTTAGATAGTGAATCACATCGATTTAATCAACGGTAAGAGTTTGGTTATTTCTATTGAACTCTCAAGATTGATATCATTTCCATTTGGATTGCTTCATAGAGATTGAGTATGATCTAGATTGAATTAGCTAAGAAGAGATTGGTTATTGCTACTATGCTCTCGGCTGATACTATTGTTAATTGAATTGCTTGTGTGAGATTTGATTACGATTTCAGTAGAGGATTGAGTCTTGAAGCTTAGATGTCATATTTCCTTTAATAATTACAAGTTGAGATTTATAAATGCATATGTTCACTCTTGTATCAAAGGTTTATACTTCATTTTAAGGAACATTACTCTCTGGATTCATAGCATGCACATATTGTGTACACTCTTGGAATAAAAGGACTTGCCTAGGTTGATGATTAATGTGGGGTATAGGAGTTTTAAAAGACACCTTTTATCAACCAACAAATGGTATTGGGAACCGATTAATGAATCTCTAAATCTTTTATTTCTCCTCCTTAAGATAAGACACATATCTCAACAACTCCAGGAATCTACTAGTATACTCTTCATCAGTCATAGATCCCATCTTCAACTCATAAAACACCTTTTCCCTTTCATCATAGTATCTTTCATATAGATATTTCTTCCTGAATAGTCTCTCGAACTCACTCCAAGTCAGCTCCTCTTCTCGAATGCCTCTGATATTATTTACATATTCCCACCAAATGTTTTCTTTTCCTTTAAGACTGAAAGAAGTTATCCTGGATTTCATATTTTCTAAATAATCATGCAATCTGAAAAACTTATTCATCCCAAGTAACCAAGATTTTTCATCTTGTGACTTCTTCATTTCTCCATCAAATGTAGGAGGATTTTCTTTCTTGAACTCCTCTGGCAAGTATTGCTTCTCACTCCTCTTATATGGATCGTGGCGATAATGACGATGATGTCTCTCTAAACTAGAACTAGAATAGAACCCACTATCATTACCTCTCCTATGAGGTGTATCTAAGAACCTACCATCTATGACTGAGTCATCCCTGTCAAACATGTATCGTGATTGAGACCTATTGCAATATGCCCCATTAGTCCCTTCCTCTTATCCACGACTAATCCTAAGCAGTCCCTGTCTCAACAAATATGATAGAATCTGAAGGATGACTGCATTAACTTTCGATTTATTTTCCTATATTTTGGAAATTCTTTCATGTGACTAAATGTTCCTATAACTTTCCACCTTGCAGCTTCTAATGTATGCTTTCAAACTTCTCAATTTATCTGCTATGTCAGGGGAGTACTCATCACCATGTTGTTCATCTAATTTGTAGGTAGAATCACGTGAAATGTAGTCCACCATTCTGCTAGTCATCTTGATCTTCTTCTTCCTGCAAACATACCATGCCAGATAAACTGAACACAAACATGATTAAACATACCTTAGTGAAGTTCATGAGAGGTTATATCGTCTACGTAATCAATCTAGATTAACACAACATATGTATATATAATGAAATCAACATATCAATTGTCTCAACATCAACATTATGACGACACAAGACCACAATAGTGGTCATCACAATGCATGCATAACGAACACATAAACAACTGACATGCATGCATGAAAAACACATGTCGCCCATCTAGCCCAAATGTTTGAAGTTTGGGTTATGATACCAATTTGTAACCACCCCTCCCACATTTACCCAATTTCAATGTCCTGTCGGGGTAAACATAAGACGAAGAGTTACTATGACATGACCTGACCTACTTGACCTCCCAGCTCCAGTTAAGGAAGTGGGGCCTACAACTTACCAGAAACTGGCAACTCACAACATCCCTAAGAGCTATAGGAACATTCAAGGGCCAAAGACCTAGGCTCCTATTCGCATGCATGACAAGGTTTGGGCGTTGTTGAAGGTCTCAAACTACATGCACAACACTGCCTGAGTGAGGTTGTAGCCCAAATTTTCCAGTATAGAGGGTGTGGTCCCAATATCTGAGCCGCAATTCCATGCCAGCTTCCAAACCACTGCCCAAAACTACCTAATACTTCTCAAAATGACAAATGACATAATGACAAGGCTAAAAATACAATCTTCAGTCAGAAACTTGACCTAGATTGACCAAAACAAACTAGGCATTTCATCAGAAACGTGGTAAACATGTAAGCTATAGGTCATGAATGCATCTCTGATAATAAGAGTTTGAGATTCATCTAAGAACCACCAAGAAGGTTCTATGCTCTCTCCACATAGCTGCAACAACACTAGTTAGTCCATGCACTCATCAACCATGCATATATTCATTAAAATATGTCAAGAGCCATAGGTAAAATACATCATATAACCAACATAGAAACCATGATTAATCACCCATAATATCACTACCATAATCAATGCAAGTATATGTGAATAAAAGTAGAGAAATAACTCTTATTATAATATGGAAATTCCAACCAAGTCAGGGACTTCCACGTACCACCCGACCATAGATTGGGCTGAACCAAATCTCTCTTTTAGACAAATACTTGTGTGCCATACTTTAAGCATGAATGGGGGATATCATGGAAAAAACCAAGACAAAACCAAAACATGGCTTCTAAAGGCCAAACCACCTCAACCCTTTGCCACAGTGATTCCACATCCATGGTAGGACATCACTAACACCAACCAGATCGGTCTCTACCCAATTTGTCTATGGCTCCGAGAAATAGTAATTCAACCTACATCCTTCGAGGGCTCTAGGTCGTTTGTCCAAGCTGGCTTGAGGGGCTAGTAACTCAACCCACCAAGGGATCCAGAGCATTTTTCCCAACCTAGGCTCCAAGACTAGTAACTCAACCCAAGTTGTTCAAGGATTCCAAAGCGTTTGTTCCAACCCATAGCCATAAGGAATTATGAGCACCAATCAGAAAACAATGAAGTGAAAAAACCCACAACACCATGGATATCCAGGAAATGGAAAGGAAAGGGTAAAACCATTGCATATCGAGGTAAATATCCATGCCAATGAAAGAACATAGCTAGATAATCACATGCATATACCATGCATCCATAAATTAGCAAGGAAATCACACATGCAAAATTTTAACTGCAAAGAAATCTAGTTGTAGTTGTTAATCCACATGTTCCCTTTCATTTTCCTGCTTTCCTTTGCCTTCTTTCTCCAAATCCAATGCAAGCAAAAGTGCTCCAAGAATGCTCCAAGAATACTCAAAGTGTTCAAGAGTATGAGAGAATAGAAGAGAGATCCAACATTAAATAGACAAAAGGTTGTGAAATAATTCTCAGAAACCATTTTATCATTGAGGTCTCCATTTTCTTCATTTTTCCTTCAATTTCCTTCTCATGCAAGTATGTGTCTCTCCACATTCCTTTTCTCCTATTTTCATTTATTTCATAAATAAAATGCCAATCAACGCCACAATGTCTTTGCTAATGCCTTGCCAATTTCCATAGCCATTAATTAATCACCAATGATACCTATCACTTTGCTTTGTCCAACATTTAGCTTGGAATATGTGTCCCGTGACCTTGGTCTTATTTTATTTACATGCAAAATCAACCAGGGGTTGTTACAACTAAGACCCCGCCATGGTTATACCTTAACATCTTGCACCTCCATGAATTGCTTCGGGGTCAACCCTACGGGCTTATGTGTACTAGTGGGCCACTCTTCCTTGCAATTAACACTTATGAGTGGCCCACAACATTCCTTTTTTCATCGTAGCTCTAACGAATCCATTCCATGTGTCACCTCGTGAGAGGATGGGCAATTGCACCTGGGTCCACTCTTGACATGCCATCCCAACGCAAAGTCAGCCTGACTCTCTTGCTCATCCACCACTATGAAAACTTTTGGGGAGGGTCCCCAAAGACTAGTTGTCCTGTGGGGAAATCCTATTTTGAACTCCTACTAATCAATGTGACTCCCTCTACTAAATCCTCCTTGCCTCATGTCATCTCAGACACTTTTGTTTATGCAGCCTTTAAACCATCCAGGATCCTCTTGTTAGGATGATGTGTACAAGGTTCCACTATCAACCTTCTTCACCATGTCAACTTTGCCACATCTTCTCGACCTACTCCATGCTGCTGATTTTCCCACTCCAGCGCAGCCCCTTTTAGCTTGGTGTTCCCTTCTTCACCACTTTTGTGACCTTATTATCAAACCAAGTTCATATTATATCATTTAGGAAGTAGCTTCCACACACACATATATTCACCCTAATAGAGTACAAGTTCAGTTGAACACTGTGACTATACTAGCCACTCAAACAGGGATTTACCACCTCATTCCAGCACAGAGGCAATGCACTTAATATACCTCTATCCTTGAGTAATTCAACATTAATACATATAGAATAGGGATGCAACTTGGTGTGAAGTACAAGGATATAAAATCAAATTATTCAAGCTAATGAAATAGTGCCATCCACAACACTAATGCAAGACTTACTTTATCTTGAGCTCTCGTTAATAGGGGATTATAACCCAGAACTGGAGTATAGATAGGTGAAGACGTGAAAAAGACCTTCATCTAAAATAACATGTCAACAAAGATAAAAGAGGAGGAAATCCTTAGATTCACCACATTGAAACATAAGAAACACTAATGTAAGCTTGAAATTCATGTATTCATCATACTATAATAAGGAGAAATGTTCATGCTAAACATTTATATAGCATAATCAATATTCCTACCCTTTATTCCAGTGCATTCAAACATCAACATGATGCATTAGTCAGTCTTGAAAATAATAATAATGCAGACATGCCTCCTATAGTGACAACGCCATCTCATCCATGAATGCAAACATATTCTATTGTGAATAATAAGTATACGAGGACTTGTCTTAAGCAGTGCATAAATTTTCCAACTAAGAGTGGAACTCTAACTCTCCACCCAAATGTAGACAACTACGACCACTATTACTTGTAGCTATCACCTCCGAGCCATATTCCAAAGCTTGAGGTGGAGTGCTTTCAGAGGAAAACCATATAAGAATGCACAGCTAAACTAGAGAACTACTAGGCCACCCTTCCTTCATTTTCATTGCAAGTCATTTCTCTCTTTGAATGCTTATGTCCAACCATTTTCAATAGGATTATTTAGCTAGTTTATAGCTATACCGACACTCTATAGTGTAACTTGAGATGCTTCATTCCTTGCCTCTTTTACAACAATTCTAAAATGCCACTATCACTACCCTTCTCATTGGTTTTATGTACTAGGAGGTTCACCCTTTTGCGTATCTTGCTTATGTCTTTCGATCCCTCTAGAGAGTGCATGTCGAATCCTTTAATAATGTTTGGGTCCTCTCCTTTTTCCCATGACTAACTTCCCTTGTTCTCCATAGTTTCAGCCTCCTCATGGACAACACAACCCATGTTGCCTTAATGTTGTTCCCTATTCTTGTTTGTCATGGAAGCAAAGCACACTTGCCCTTGTCCCTTTTTTGCGAGTTAATTTATGACTTAGTCAATACACTCAACTAATCGGGATTGATATTTAGAATATAAGTTCCCTCAAGCAATATCCTACCTCAAGAAAATGGAATATGTGTCCCTCTCTCATCCTTTTAAAATAATTACAATTATTTACAAGAGAGAAATATTAACCAAGGGATATCACAGTCCCCTCCCCCTTAAGGGTAACACTGTCCTCGATTTTCAATAGCCATATACAACAAAACATACTTGACAACAATTATACTATTTGCGTGGAGCTTTACATGTTCATCTATTTACAACATTTATAGTGCATTATGCTTTTGCTTCAACTAGCTAAGAAGATATTATAATCATCTAGCTAGAATTCAACCATAAAATAAAAGTATGATAGACATTAATTCATAATTCAACCACTTTCCCAATGGCCCTTTGGAGTATTTGACGTTGTGGAGGTGTTCAATCCAACTTGAATTTTTCTCTTAGTTGCTTTTTTTCACATATTGGATCAGTTTCCAACCCAACAAGCATTCAATATCCTTTTTCTTTTCCTGTACACACTAAATCAATTTCCAACGTAGCAAGCACCTAGTGCCTTCCCTTCTCTTTGATCACATACACACACTAGATCAGTTGCTAGCTTGGATAGCACCCAATGCCTTCTCTTCTCTTTGATCACGTACACACATTAGATTGGTTTCCAGGCCGACAAGCACCAAGTTCCTTCTCTTCTTGTTGATCATGTACACATACTAGATAAGTTGCCAACCAAACAAGCACCCAATGCCTTCTCTTCTCTTCTCTTTTCTTCGATTACCACACACTGGATTGGTTGCCAAACCCAGAAGCACCTAGTGGTGGATATGCATATGGGAAATATGTATATATATGTGATGAAGCCCAATTTATACCTAGCAATATAAGTACTACCAATCTTGGTAATTTTCTATTGATATGAATATATGTGTATTCCACACCTTTGTAGGCCTAAGAAGTCCCATACCTTCCTGCCCCAAAACATTACATGACACATGCATGTATACACAGGGTACCACAACACATACACATATACATGATACAACACAACAGATAGACATGTACAACACAACACATACACAACACACATAGCATAATATGGTATGTACATAACAATGTTGATAGATCCAGAGACTACACTGTCCCCATCCACAAACATGGAGAAAAACTGCCTCTAGTGTCTTTCCCTACATGTCACAGGTCATATTGCTTCCATTTTGTTGTTATATCCTTTAACATTTTCTATTCATAATACAACATGGGAATCATTTATAAATCGTGTTTGCATGATATAAAAACTATAGATCAGTCATGGCTACTTTTTCCCGCATTATTTCCCATTAACCAGGAACATTTTTATGCCATTCACATCTACATTAACTAAGTTTTAACATTCCCCCTTCCACAAGAAGGACCCTTGACAAAACCCTATCAGACAAAATGACATGTTCATATATTTGCATACAAAAATTGGTATGATCCTGGGCATATCACAAATTTATATTCATATCGAGTTAAGGTTAGAAGACTTCTCTTTTTCCATTCTCATGGCTACCATGCCACTACTCATCAGTTCCAATGGACTAACCAACCACTTGGTCATAACTTTGTTGTTCACTCATTCAGAGGCACAACAAACCTTGAATTATGTCAAATAAAACCACGTCTAGATAATTCCATGTACATAGCAGGCATGCATTAGTTAATGGAAATCTCTTCCAAAATTCCTCCTTTTAACTTTCACAATGTTGTTATGCGGAAACTCCCAACCACTTATGTTTTAGCCTATGCCCAATGTCGTGTCTAAGAGTAACTCTCCAATATGTTTCAACATTGGCTCTTTTCCCAACCCATCTGTCCAAATCTAAGTTCCTCATTGACTAGAACTCATTCAACTAATCACTATTCATGTCCCTTACATGTGGTTGTATTGGACTCTTTTTTTCCAAGATTCATGGCCTCCCTGCCACCTTCAATTGATTTGACTTGGGCCCTAAGCACCAAGCATGTAAATCAAAGGCTTTTGATAATATCAATAAGCAAAGAAAGAGGCAAAATGAGAGGTAACACCACAAAAGAATAAAATCCATGGTTGCAATCACAGGGGAAACCATGCACTCAACAAGATGGTCATGTACAAATATGAAATTAAAATGAAGTCAGTCATGAAAAAGATAAATTAAAAGCACCACTTATAGGCAATAACATAAAACAATCTTTATAATTAAATTTTATCCCCTTGAGTTCAACATTTATGCACTTCCAACCATCATAAATGCACATAAGTATGCATGTACATATGCGTATTCATGTACCAAAATAAACTCAAGACGTCTTCATAAGTCTCACATCAACCTTGAAGTTTTGCATTGCCCACAAGTTCATAGGGGATCTTTTCAACACCTACATATTTATGTATGTCAAGGGGCTTAAGGGAATGACCCCTCCTCCTTTTTGGTGTTCTTCATTGTTGATTCATGTCCCTATGGTTTGTAGGGGTCGATTCTTTCGTTTTCTTCCCGCGGGGACAATTCTTTTTCAGATTCTCTTCTCTACAACACCCACAAGAGATTATCCTCTTTCCCTTTTCAGCCTCACAAGGCCTCTTCCTATAGGTTCCATTTTCCTTTTAGATGATTCAACTTGGTATGTCCTCTCTTGCAACTGCTTTTGCAGCTCAACATTCCACTTAGCTAGTTCTTGTTGTTTCCTGGTGAGATTTCTAAGTTCTGCCCTGCAGATCTTTAGCTCATCTTCCAAGTCTTTGAGCTCAATCTCCAAATTCCTTAAGGTTCTCTTCCTTTGGAGGGATGTCCCTCTTTCTCATCCTCGATGGAATTAGTCCACATCTTGTTGTACCATGCCACAATACATGTTGCACATATGTATCACTTTACGTATTAGTCACATGTCTCAAAACTTAGGACATAAACATCTCAACATATTTTTTTCTAAAACCAGAATTTCTACATGCACAAGCACATATTAGCTCATTAATTACACTCAATCTTTGTACCAAGACCAAAAAAACAGTTCAAATTCAGGCTTTATACCAAGATTAGTAACTAGGGCCTCTACAATATTAAGAAATTAATTAGAAACCCTTTAATATATCAACATTATTTCATGCATAATCATGTCTTTACTAGATTAAATTTCATATTTTTACCCGAAATTATCAACATTAATTATTATTAGCCTCTTTAATGAGACCCCTATTATAAATTATTCAAATTAACCTTCAAAATTTAAAAATAAAATTAGACTTCATTAATTTCATTTAGTCTCTTTACTAAGACTATCACCACTAATTGAGAAGTCAACCTTTTCCACAAGCAACCAAAGTAACATGTATATTCAATCTCTTCATGCAAGGCCATCAACAACAGTGCATCCCATAAAATTGATTGTCATAAACAACAATATCATTGACACCTACAACCATGTATCACTAACTAAGCCACCTTCTTCAATTGCTTCGTCCACTATAACAGAAGAATACCTCATACGTTAAAATATATATATGACACTGCAATATTAGAGTAATCTTGAATTATCAGGTGTGTGTGTGTGTATTTATATATATATATATAAATACACACACACACACCTGATAATTCAAGATTACTCTAATATTGCAGTCTCTTTCTCTAAATCCTTCATTTACAAGGTCTACACAAGGCCTTTTCTTTTGAACTCATTTTAGTTCAAGTATTGAACATGGATTTTCTATCTCTTTGCAAGATGAAAACCTTTAGATGCTTCAACTAACCCTTTTCATATGGCACGCCCATTCCTTGAACAAGTAAGGCATTGATTTTGAAGACGAGCATTCGTAAAGAAACCCTCAATCATCATAAAGAAAAAGTCAACCTCTACTGAGGTTCTTTGCCATGTAATAATCTAGTAATGGGACTTTTCCATCCCAGTCAATACATTCATGTACATATACTTTCATTTAAATAGAAACAATCCATGTTATCCAAGCTACAACATCATACAATCATATACCAATCACTTTACAAATTAGACTTTTCCCATGTATGCAATATATTGTACATATACATATAGTTTCAGAATATGTGGATATATATATAGTCACCTGAATCATGGTTCCACACTTGACACCTACACGTACAAGCAAGCATTCACAAAAAAAAAATACCTGATAATTCAAGATTACTCTAATATTGCAATCTCTTTCTCTAGTAGAGCTACAAATCCTTCATTTACAAGGTCTACACAAGGCCTTTGCTTTTGAACTCATATTAGTTCAAGTATTGAACATGGATGTTCTATCTCATTGCAAGATGAAAACCTTTAGAGGCTTCAACTAGCCCTTTTCATATGTCACAGCTATTCCTTGAACAAGGAAGGCATTGATTGTGAAGACAAGCATTCGTAAAGAAACCCTCAATCATCATAAAGAAAAAGTCAATCTCTACTGAGGTTGTTTGCCATGTAACAATCTAGTAATGGGACTTTCCCATCCCAGTAAATACATTCATGTACATATACTTTCATTTAAATAGAAATAATCCAAGTCATCCAACCTACAACATCATACAATCATATACCTATCACTTTACAAATTAGAATTTTCCCATTTTGCAAAATATTATACACACACACACACACACACACACACACACACACACATATATATAGTTTCAGAATCTGTGGATATACATATAGTCACCTGAATCATGGTTCCACACTTGACATCTACACGTAAGCAAGCATTCACTAAGTTTTCCCCCTCCCCTTCCTTAAACAAGGAAGGCCTTAACCGAGGAGAACAAGCATTATGAGGAACTTTGTAACATCAACATATAGGAAACAACCAACCTCAACTGAGGTTATTATCCTCCTACAACATACTTACCATGGGTTTTCCACATCCCAACCAACATATATAATACATATGCCTATCATTAACTGAACCAAAAAATAAAAAATAAAAATAAATAAATACTTGATAATTCAAGATTACTCTAATATTGCAATCTCTTTCTCTATCAAAGCTACAAATCCTTCATCTACAAGGTCTACACAAGGCCTTTGGTTTTGAACTCATCTTAGTTCAAGTATTGAACATGGATGTTCTATCTCATTGCAAGATGAAAACCTTTAAAGGCTTCAACTAACCATTTTCATATGTCACATCCATTCCTTGAACAAGGAAGGCATTGATTGTGAAGGCAAGCATTTGTAAAGAAACCCTCAATAATCATAAAGAAAAAGTCAACCTCTACTGAGGTTTTTTGCCATGTAACAATCTAGTAATGGGACTTTCCCATCCCATTTGATACGTTCATGTACATATAATTTCATTTAAATAGAAACAATCTATGTTATCCAAGCTACAACATCATACAATCATATACCTATCACTTTACAAATTAGACTTTTTCCATTTGTGCAATATATTATACATATACAGATAGTTTCAGAATCTATGGATATATATAGTCACCTGAATCATGGTTCCACACTTGACACCTACACGTACAAGAAAGCATTCACTGAGTTTTCCCCCTCCGCTTCCTTAAACAAGGAAGGCCTTAACCGAGGAGAACAAGCATTATGAGGAACTTTGTAACATCAACATATAGGAAACAATCAACCTCAATTGAGGTTCTTATCCTCCTACAACATACTTACCATGGGTTTTCCACATCCCAACCAACATATATAATACATATGCCTATTATTAGCTAGACCAAGCAGGGTTATACAAAATACACACCACACATGTATCCTTCCCCAGATCCCTTGAACCTCATGGACATAATTGCTCCAAGCATTCAAGATCGTATCTCCCAACAAATGGTGTTGGTATGCTACAAGTATCTCACTGCACTACATGTTATTCAATAAAATTAAAGAGAGGACAACTTCCAAGGCCAAGACCACCAGGTTCCTAGCCTTCAAGATGCCAAATAGTAAGTGCATTTATCAAATCAACCCATCAACATCATTGTAGATAATGTGAAATACGAATCAAATGCTATGAGTAAGACACCATCATGCTCTCTTTCATTTGTTACACTCATACTTGAGCTCTACAACAACCTCTGGTTTATTTTCCATGTAAAAAAATATAAGACCAAGGTGATGGGATGTGTATTCCAAGTTGAATGGTGGGCAAACATTATAGTGGGGATCACTTTTAGTTTAAAAAAATGGCTAAAGAAATTGGCAAAGGAAAAGAGGAAATAATTGGCATTTAATTATGAAAATAAAGGAAATAGGAGAAAAGGAAGGTGAAGAGACACAAATTTTCATGAGAGGGAAATTGAATGAAAAAATGAAGGAGAATGAAGAAAATTGAGACATCAATGATAATAAGGCTTCAAATAATCAGTTGCTAGCATTTGTGAGTGGATCTTTTGTCAGTTTAGCTTTATTCTCTCACACTCTTGCACACTTAGAGAATTCTTGGAGCATTCTCAGGGAATTTGGGCATTCTCTTGGACTGGAGAAAGAAGGCAAAGGAAAGCAAGAAAGCACATGGGAATAGCTAGATCAACAGATACAACTGGATTTCTTTTCAGGTAACAGGTTGCATGTGTGATTTCCTTGTTGATTTATGGATGCATGGTATATGCACGTGATTTTCTCGTTATGTGTTGTCATTGGCATGGAGATTTGCCTAGAGTGACAATGGTTTTAGTCTTGCCTTTAAATTTCCTGGATAACCATGGTGTTATGGGTTTCTTCCACTTTTTTTTCCCTCATTGGTGCTAAGGTTCCTAATAACTGTGGGTTGGAATAAACGCTCTAAAATCCCTAGAACAAATTGGGTTGAGTTACTAGTCCTAGAGCCTAGGTTGGGACAAATGCTTGGAGCCCTTGGTGGGTTGAGATACTAGTCCCTCGAGCCGGGTTGGACAAATGCTCTAGAGCCCTGTAAGGTTGTGGGTTGATTTACTAGTTCTTGGAGCCTTGGACAACTTAGGTAGAGACCGATTTGGTTGGTGTTAGTGATGTCCGATCATAGAGGTGGAATCACTGTGGATGAAAGCTTAGATGTTTTAGGCCTTTGGAAGCCCTGGTTTGGTTTTGTCTTGGTTTAGTTCATGAGATCCCACATTCATGCTTAGAATCGCGAGGATGATTGGGTGAAAGAGAGATTTTGTACAACCCAATCTATGGTTGGGTGGTACGTGGAAGTCCCTGAGTCAGATTTTCATATGTTAATATGAGACATTTTCCTATTGTGATCTATAAGCATTTGTAGTTATTATGTTGGTGATATTATGTCTAAGTTGCCATGGTTTCTATGTTGGTTATTTTCTGGTTATATGATGTGTATTATCTATGGATCTTGTCATGAATTTTTTAGTTATTGAGTAGTTGATGAATGTATGGACTAATAAGTGTTGTTGCAGCTATGTGGAGAGGTCATAAAGCCTTCTTGGTGATTGGTGATAATATGGCTAAGTTGCCATGGCTTCTATGTTGGTTATTTTCTGGTTATATGATGTGTATTATCTATGGCTCTTGTCATGAATTTTTTAGTTATTGAGTGGTTGATGAATGTATGGACTAATAAGTGTTGTTGCAACTGTGTGGAGAGTCATAAAGCCTTCTTGGTGATTCTCATATGAATCTCATACTATTATGTTGGCGATATTATGGCTAAGTTGCCATGGTTTCTATGTGGGTTATTTTCTGGTTATATGATGTGTATTATTTATGGCTCTTGTCATGAATTTTTTAGTTATTGAGTGGTTGATGAATGTATGGACTAATAAGTGTTGTTTCAGCTATGTGGAGAGGTCATAGAGACTTCTTGGTGATTCTTATATGAATCTCATACTATTATGATAAGATATGCATTCATGACTCGTAGCTTACATGTTTTCCATATGTTTGACGAAATGTTTGTTATGGATTAGGCAATCTAGGTCAAGATTTTTATTTGAGATTGAATGTTTATCTTTGTCATAATGTTAAGAATGATTTTGGAAAGTCTCAAGAAATTCTGGGCAGTGGTCTGGAGGCTAGCCTAAAAAGGTGGCAAAAATCTCAAGACCGCATGCTTAGAACTGGAGAGTTTAGGCCATAATTGGATGGAGGCAAGCTTGTGAGTGCGATTATAGATTCATAACCACATGGAAGTAGTGTTAAGGGTGTGGTTAGTTCTAAGTCAGTGAAAAAAGTTCTAATTCAAGGATTGACCACCTGGGGTGTTTCTTCAGCTCCTGGGTGATCTGTAGTCCCTGTAGTATGTCAGATTTTGGTCAATTTGTAGGCCCTACTTTGTTAACTAGAACTTGGACGTCAGGTCATGTCATAGTGACACTCATCTCATGTTTACCTTGGTAGGCTTGTGAAATTGGGTAGATGTGGGAGGATGCATTACAAGCTCCTCCCTAGTTCCTGGGATTCATGCATTAGCACCATGCTACATAAACACACAATAATCACGTCAATCATGTATACAATCAATCAATCACAAGCTGAATTTTAAAACGTAAACACTTATTTAGTTAATTTTCTAAAATCAAAATGAACCCCTTTGTAATAACCCTGTCATCACTTATCCATGATAGAGCACATCCAGTCCAAGTGTTCAACCTAGATGCTCTAACACCACTCTATAACACACCCCACCCTTAATCCTTACCATAACACCGATTAAGAGGAGGTGACTATCATGTTGACCCAAGATCCAAGTTGTTATGGAAATGGGTCTAAAAATCTTTTCAACTTACTTAAAACCTTACTTTGACATCACCATTGTGTTTGTCTCGACAAGATGAACACAATGATGATGCCAAACTAAAGTTTTAAGTAAGTTGAAAAAGATCGAATTTTTTAGACCCCATTTCCATAACAACACCTTGGATCTTGGGTCAACATAGTAACCACCTCTTCTTAATTGGTGTTACAAGAAGGATTAGGAGGGGGGTGTGATATATAGACAAGGAATTGGGCAATTGTATTATGAATATAGGAAGCTCTCAAGTGTAGGACAAAAAATAGTGGCACATAATGAACCTATACTGGAATATTAAGATAGCGGTGGAAAAAATTCTGCCAGAGAATGATGAAACCCAAGGGGAGATTCTATTATAGCTTGTTGAAGTCCAACTTCAACTAAAGGAGATTAAATCTGATCTTCCAATTCTAGACTCATAAGCCCCTATCAAGTATGTTGTTGTCTTTGAGAACAAACACAACCATCTCTCTTTGACTGTAGATTTCCATACTATATATTGATATTTAATATGTTTAAGCTTATATCAATTTTTCTCCCCAATAATACCAATTTAGTTAGCATATACATTTTTATTTTATTGTTATATCTCTTAGTACTCCTTTGATGTTAAACTTGTCACAAAAAAAAATTGGAGAGATGATTGATACTTTTGTTGTTGGTCTGATTTCTTGAATGGCAAACCAATAGCTCAAATTTTTTTATACAATTATATCTCTTTGATTAATAGGATTACACTACAAGCTTACTATTTATATATAAAAGATAAAGATAAATAAATGTTAAGTTAGAATCAATGTTAATTAGTACTTATGTTAAACAAGTAATAATTAAGTGGTTAAATCAAAGCATTTTTAGTATCTATATTTAAATTCAAATATTTCAAAGATATGTCATTGTGTTCGTACTTAATGGAGTCAACTATTGCATTTAAGACCAACTAAAAATCTCAATAATCTTGACAATATATAAATGTAGCATATTTAAACCTATGAGATTATGTAAAAATTATTTATGTATTTGATAAAATAAATATCCCAATTATAATCTATGAATTATAGATATAACTCACTTCACTAACAAAAATCCATTTACGAATAAATTGACAACATACAAATTGCTAAAAAAAAAAAGAAAAAGAAGACAATTAAATTGAAACAAATTATATTGAATTATATTTCTCATAAATCACATAGTAAAAATACTCGTAAGTCACATATTTATAGAGATGTCGAATATAACTATATAAAAGTTCAAATTGTCACACATACTTGTTATCCATAAATTGTAGACATATAAATGACAAAGGTATGTTTAGCCAAATTAACAAAGGTATGTTTATTATTTTAAAAATAATAAACATGATCATCAAAATTCAAAACCTTCCGTGTGGGCGGTGATCCTATTTATCCAAACTAGAGAATAGGCAGTGATCCTAATTAAACAACCATAAGTGTGGGCATTGATCCTATTTATTCAAATTGAACAGTGGGCCCAAATTAAACAATCTCATCAACTTGCGAAAAGTAGAGATGCCCCACGGTTGATATGCAATATTCGAGACCAATTGCAAATAATGAAAACACCCGGTAAAAAGCATGATTTAGGGTTTAATAATAGTCGGCTTCATTCACCTGGTTGATTGATACGTACTCACGTGGATCTTTTATTTTTCATTCTCCAATTTACAATATAGTAAAAGTATAAAATAATTAATAAATATCAATTTGATGTAAGGGATGATGATTATTGAATTTAATTAATAGATAGGTAATTTATATTTAATTGTCAAATTATAATATTTTATAAAATAATATTTATCCAATTATCTATTTATTTAAGAAATATTTTAAAATAATTTCTAATAAAATATTAAAAAATAAAATTTTTAATATATATATTAATTAAAAATATAAATTTATTATTTTCTTAAGAAAGTAAACATTAAAAGAGTTAGCAAAATTTTTAAAATATAACTCTTAACCTTCAACTCATTTCTTATACCTTAAAAATGTGTTTATATATAAAAAATAACCATTAAAAAAATCTTTGTATCCTTGTACATTTTCAAAAAAATCTATTGATTATTGATTTATTACCACTAAATAATAAATATATATATATATTTATATTTAGTTAAATGAATTTTGCGTAATATTTTTATTATAATATAATGACAATTTAATTTTAATGAGATAATCAAGTTAGACATTCAATTAATTTATACGATTTTTTTTTTATTATAAAGAAATCACCTATCTTTAATTAACCTTTACCATTATTTAGTAATATTTAAAGTTTCACAGCAGAATTATATAGGGTTTATTTTGTGAAAGATTTTTCAGAGTGCTAAATATATATAGTCAAAAACTCATTTTAAACAATAAAAATTAAACTTTAACCAATTTTTTTCCAACAAATTCTAACCACAAAATAACAAAATTTAAACAATGTCAAATATAAATCTGATACTTAACTCCGCTATATCCACTAATTTGCTATAAAAGGATTATATTAATTATTTTATTATTATTATATTAATGATTTTTAATTTATTTTTATTACTTATAATTAAACTTATATAAAATTTAAAAATTATATTAATATATTTCATTAATTAATTATGTATTTTATAAAATATTTTTAATAAATGGAAAAAATTATATAATAAATTAAAATAATATATAATATTTTTATAATTTTATTAATATAATAATATATTCGGGACACTTCAATTGTGCGAGGGGGTTACTCATCAAGTTATGATTCGATTGTGCATAGGGTACTCATCAAGCTAGTGATTTCAATAAATTCCTACTAGATTTAGAAAATTAACTGAAAAAACTTCCAAAATAAATAAATAAATAATATTTTTATATTAACCAGAAATCAGAGAAATAATATATATTTTTATATAATTAATTTTTAATTCATAATTATTATGTAAATTTAAATATAATTTAATATATTTTTAAACTACTTATAATAAATAATTAATTAACCATTAAAATTTTAATAAATATATTTCTTTAAAATAACGAAATCAATTATTAATAAATGAAATAATAAAATTTGAATTTTTTCCATTAATATAATAATTAAATTAATTATTAATAAAATATATATATATTTTTAAGCAAAATACGCATATAATTACCTGAAAAGTCAAATCACCAGCTTTTTGAAAAACTAAAAGCGTGAGGTGGTGATGTTGTTCCACTCATACTCACTCTTTCCTTCCCTCCAATCACCCTTATAAAAATCAAATCGGCAGAGTCTACTGAAAATCTGTAATGGACCGGCGGCGGACTGAACCATCTTAGCTCATTTTCACACGGCCATTGAAACCACTGATGAGTTCTGTGCTCTGTTTCTCCTTTTCTCGGTGACATCACCGATGCAACTGGGGCACCCATTTAGCTATACGTGCCATACATAGTGTCTGAAGCGTCAATGGTAGAAATGGGGCTGAACAGCCATTCAAACTCAATAACAATTCCCAGCAGCTTCTCTTCAAAAGATGAGATAAGAGCAATAGCACAGAAGATTGCGGCGCAGCCTGCTTATATTTCGAGACCAGGCGTCTGGGGAGTCCTCACTGCAATTTCTGACAAGGCCTGCAAACGTTCCCAGGTAACTACGTATTCTTCAAAAACCCATTGTAGTGTTAATGTGTGTTTGCTTAGTAATTTAGCTGAAAATGAACTACAGTTTAGGCTACAACAATTTCTTCAAATGTTAGGATCAAAATGAATTTCAGTACCGGTGCATTGGCGATTTCCTCAACCGAATTATGTCAATATAAATTTTAATAGTAGGGATCTCATATTGCTTGCAACTATCAATTTTAGCAATAGTGCAATTTCCATAACGTTAGTGTGGGAAGTTGCCCCTCTTCTGATACCAATTGGAGCAAGAAATGGTGTTTGCTCAACACTTTTTCACTTAGTTACAAGCAAACAAAAATTTCAATGATTCAGCATAGCTTTTTGCATTGAGGTTTCTATAATTTGAATCAAACGGTCAATGCGTATCTTCTACGCTTAGCTTGGTAAAGTCAAAAATTGTTGTGACAACAGGGCCAGCAGACATATACTATTTTGGCCAGCTGAGCACAAATTACCCGGTTCCTAGGACGACTAGCCGTGTCTTGCCCAGTCTTGCACTAGAAAGCCCTATCCCAAGTAATCGTCAGAGACGAGGCTGACACCTATAACAATATTTTGCAAATACCATCAGCTTGCCATAAGAGGAAAGCTCTTTCTCAAAAGCCCATCTCACAAAAGAAAAACAAAATTGTAACGTTACGAGTGATCAAACTGTTATTCTGGACTGGCTTAAAGAGCTTGAACTTACACAGACTGCAACTCCTCAAAATTTTTGAAGATTTTTGCCCCTTTAAAAGATTGCATCCTCCTCTTTCTAACATATCCAGTCCAACTAAGTATGGTTCCTGTTGCCTCAAAATCTAATAGGTCATGTGAGGGTGGCTCACAAGACAAGAGCTAGACCTAGGGACAACGCTATGAGTTGTGGTCGACTGTCACCACAGCCACTACCTCCTGCTCTTTTGTGGATTTTCACCATTAGGGAGGCTTCCTTATATAATTATATTAGGCAACCTGAAAGGATCTACCAAATACAAGGGATAAGGTGACAAGATAGGCTTAAGGAAGGCATCTCTACTTAAGAACAGGGCTTAGCTAGCACAAAGAGTTAATTCACACCGTCCAAAAAGGCCTAATTAGGGCTCAATGCAACATAGGGCTTGAGAATTAGCAAGGTAATCAGAACAACCTAGGATCACAAGGTTAAGAGAAGGCTTCCAATAGATGTATACTTTCAATTTATGGAACAAGAAGTCTTCAATAAGCCCCAAGTTGAAGCTTGGGGCAAACTAGGGCTCTTCTAGGGCAAAACCTAATTAGGGTAAGGGATGTTTGCACTAAAATAGAGAAATTAGCCACGGAATGACTTGATTTTGAGGTAAGTACCTCAACTCCATGTGTAGAACCCCTCTACCAAGGAACATTTCAAACCCTAGTTGAGAAAGGTGCACTAGCCCTATCTAGAGACTTACCTTAAGAGGCCAAAATTCTAGGTTAGGGTAGAGGAAAGTGAAATTTAAGATGTGTTTCAAGGTGATCAATCATGTAACAAAGGCTAGTGCCTTGACCTTGGGTGATGGAGCCTAGGGGATGGTTAAAGATTACTAACCTTGGCAAAAGAATAAGGGAATAAGAAACCCTAGCTATCACTTTTGTGAGGGAGCAAAGCCAATGGGGAGAGCTAGTTGAAAGGTTCACCCATGGGATTGTCATTCACATTCTGATTCTATAAGTGGTTAATGCATGCAATACTATTATCAAGAGTTCATAGAATAAATTTTCAACCATAAATTTGCGCATAGAAAACCTAGATAATCAATCATTCCATACAATAGCCACAAAATAGTAAAGATTTATCAAATACAAGGTACACTTACAAAATAGAATGCATGAACAAGTCCTTTATTGCTCCAAAACTATGTTACTGGATCCACGGGGTCTTGATGTTGGATTCGTGGATCCCCGTTTTGGATATCGATATGGATACAAATACACCCAGACCCACATATGATCTGCCACGTAAATGGATCCTTCAAACCCGAAAATGGATCCCATGCTATTGAAACAGATCTTGTGTCAACTAGCTCTCACATGCTGAATCCCAAGCAAATAACATTAGAGATTTTGGTTTTTATTTATTTAAACGACATTTGCCACCTATTTGAAACCCTAAAAAACAAATATTCTATTTAGATTTTTGATTAGATCACTTATTACTAATATGTGGGCTGTATAGTTGTATAAGTTATTAAATACCTATAGGTTGTATAGTAGATGATAATGTTGCTAGGAAAGGTTTGACACATCAAAATGTTAATTTTCAATTTTTGATAATTCTAACAAGAAAGCTTTAAGACAATACATAGATAATATATAGTGTACAAAGGATGGCTGTGTCATTAATAATTTAAATAGATCAATCCCATCCAACTCTAGGTGAAGAGTCGTCTTAGAACAATATGATACATAGACTATAGCATGTTCTCAAACAATGTATGATATTCATTTATCACTACAACTAGATTGGAATTTTTAGATTTTAAGCCAAATGTCAAGGAAGGTGACAGGTTGATTAAGATCTAAGCTTGAAATATTGATGAGCATATAGAGCCATTTTTTGACATGTAGTTAGACCTATTAGACATCATTGTATCAATAGAGTGATCATTAGTGAGACACTCAATTTTGTATTAACAATTATCCTTTTTGTATAAAGCATGGCACATCATGATTTCATTCTTTAGATTTATGAATTAACTAATGATTTCAGTGCTAATGTTGTCATTCATGAATGGTTTTGATTTTTAACTTTCAATATGTTTTTTAAAATAAAAAAAAAATTAGTGAATTTTGTAAATGTGGCGTTCCCTCGCCGTATTCGGATCTTGACTTTTAAAAAATTTGGTGTATCCATATTTGTATCTGGATTTGTATTTGTTTCGTTTCCTGCTATGTTAGCTCCAAAACATCTCCAAAGTCGAAGAATAGCTCCATTAGCAAAAATCCACCATAGATAACATCTCAACAAGATACAAGTCATAGTTTAGCTAGGACAAGTTCTCTAAGAGGGCCGAAAATGTCACTAGTGATGATGATGAAATGAGGTCAGTCTATCCTCTATTTATATGAGGATTAGGTCACCTAATTATGTCTACAAAGCCCCTAAAAATAAGTTTGATTACTGAATAACCTTGGGTTACAAGCCAACCCATTAGCTAACATCAAATTATGCCTAATTTTCTCGCAGGTGTGAGTTGTAGCCTCTAAAATGCAGATTTCATCCATCATAAGTGCTCCAAATGCCATGTCCAAGGGTGAAGGGGTGACAGCAAATGTGTAGATGCTTGGATCATCCAAAATTTTGTTGGAAAATGTAACTAGGTTCGGTCTTTATAATTATTATTGTACTTGTGTCACTATATATTTCATGTAAAAAGAAAGAAAAAGAAATTATTATTATTAGTCAAAGCATGATCTTCATGCTTCTAGAGTTTATTGAGTCAATAAGAAAATTTGTCATGTGTCAGAGTCCCATTTGGACTATTTGTAAGAAAAAGTTTTTTTTTTGTTTTTTGTTTTGTTTTGTTTTTTTTATTATTATTATCGAGTCATAAGATTCAATTTTGTTACCACAAGACCAAGTCAACCCTCCTTGGGAACAAGTTGCCCTGGGCTCGAAGAGCCACTTATTTGACCTTTTGGATGTGTATATGTAGAGGGCAACTTGACCACTTTGGAGACCGTCATTCATTCACTTATGTACATTGATCTTTGTGCCGAGACAAGAAGGAAAACTAGCGAAGTCAAAGGAAAAAGTAGAAGGTCAAGGGAGAGAGAAGATGAAGATTTTTTTGCCCTAGTTCTGTGAGTTTTTTTGAGGTATTACATGTCCGAAATTTCAGGGGCCGAGATTTCAGGGACCGAAAAAGCAAGAGCTGAAATTTACGGAGATGACCAGAATTCAGAGATTTGACCAACATTGACTTTGTTGACTTTGAATTGATGGAAGAGACTTGGAGGAGGGATGACTTGGGTTCTTTGTGGTAGTTTTGTTCTTGGTCTTGGGTCTTGGATATCTCACTTTGATCTCATTCTATAAGAAGAGGATTTTCTTGGGTTTTCCCCCTTGTGGGGTTTTTTCCTTGGCTTGGAGCCTAATTTCTTGTGTTCTTGTCTCTTGTGATCTTCATGTTTTTGTACTTTTGGTAATTGCTTGATGAAAAGAGAAAACATACAAATCTAATAAAGAAGCAAACTGATTCACAAGTAACTATCAAGTAAGAGAAATCAACCCTAATCTACATGCACTATGATTTCTCAACAAATTTGAGAGTTGGCCCTCAAATCCACCTCAATATCTCCTGTGGGGTCCCAATATCCAATTGGGGTGCCATAAAGTGGTCTCCTTGGGTCTCCAACTACTAAATGAGGCCTCCTTATCTCCAATTTGGGGCTTCCTTTGTTACAACAAGCCCTTCCTGGTTTCCTGTCCTCATCTTGGCTTTGAATCAACTCCTTCCCATCAGGTTGTGTCAAGGCTAACTTGGGGGCATATTGGGTCCAGTGGTGTCATCCTAAAAAATCCTCAAAATCGGGTCAAAGTTGACCAACATCCTGGGTCCTCGAGGTACTATGGGACATGTGTCATCTGCTAGTGCTGCTAGGAGGTTCCAGACTCTCAACTCTGCACCTGTTTTGGCCAATGTACTACTCTGAAGAGCCTGGGTACCTGTGCAGTGGGTGCCCAAGGCTAGGGTTGCTAAACCACTAGACATAAAACAAGAAGGATTCTAGTGAAAGCAACCATCCATCAGAGACTAAGATCAATAATGCATCTAAGTGAACGAAACTTGAATGTTAAGGGCAATTTAATACTTCAAACAAGGATCCATTTCCAAAATCAAGATCATGATCTTGAAAAAGTGTTTTCCCCTTAGGTAAGGGTGGCTAAAGGTCAACCTCATTAGGTGCTTCCAACCCCTAAGGGGAAGCAACAGTTCCCTGGTACACCCTTCAATTGATAGGTGTTAGTGAATAATAATGTGGTAATGGAGTGGAGAAAACTTCATGGCCAAGTGCCATGGTCAAAGGGACTAGTTGATGGGGGTGGTTGCATCCTGAGTGTATAGATGTGAGGAGGAAGCATTCGTGGATGCATGAGTTACCAACTCGGCCTTGGTTTTTCCACCCCTCTTTTGCGCCTTTTACTTCTTGATTGTTCCTTGTATTACCACTCATAGCTCAAGGGTTAGAGCTTGCTTTGTATGACGTAGCAATTTTATTACCCCTTAAAGATGACTCAGTTTATCGCTCATTGAGGTTGGGACATGCAAGGGTTCCTTTTTGACGTAATGGAGCATCATGTGCTCAGGAACAGGGTGATGGCCATATAAAGTAGTTAGAGCTCATGTTAGGTTTTTGTCCATGTGCTAATTCTTATGTCCCCACCATCTTTTGCATTTTGATTTTCTTTTGTTTTGTTGTGGACATGATATGCTTTTTCCTTTTCTTCTAGCTGCATCAACCTTCCAAGGCAAAATTTTTCGGGTCCTACTCAAGGTATGTGAACACATGAGTGCCAAATCCCAAGAACTAATGACAAGTTGTACCCTAAGAATGGAAGTGAGGTATGGGGCTTGTAATGTGGCACGAAAGGAGTTAAGTATGACACAGGGAAGATGGGACAGACTATCTCGATCATGGCTTTCGAGGTAGTGCCCATCCTATAACCCAAAGGGCCTTAAGGGAGGTCCCATTGGACTAGGTTTAAAGATTAACCCCTTGTTAAGGTGAGAGAACAATAATACAATCAAGGTCCGTTAATCTTCTAGATCACCCAATTATCCATACTAAATGCCCAAAACAAACAAGTATAAGCACCCAATTGCAAAATGATGAAAGTACCTTTTGAATAGCAACCCACCTTTATCCAAGTGCTAATGCTGGACGGTGAGAGGAACATGGCTAATGCAAGTTGCAGAGGTACTTGGCATATCATTATCTAATTGTGGTTGACAGGGGTTGTTGGCTGTTTGGTTGTCAAATGTAGGAGGAAAATTTCCTCCTATGGAGTTTCCCATTTTGGTGGGTAACATTTGACTCCAACTCGGGGACACGATCTCACCATAGAGCGCACGATCCATAAGCTTGAATGGGTAGTTCATGAGAACTCAATAATCCTTGGGCTCGTACCTACACATTCAAATCAACTTGTTTGGGAGCATGTGCATTAGGTGTAGGGTATCACCTATGTTTTATACGATGATATAAATATGTACAAAAAATAAAATCTATTCTAAATGTAATCTAATCTACAATTAAACATGATATGAGAATTAAGATTTTAGAATGCTCACACAATATGCAATGCAACTTACTACTATGTAAGATTTTGTCAGTTTTCATCAAACAAAGCAAGGCAGTTCCCTTTCATTGGTGAAGGCAGAAGTTCACCATCAAGTTTAGCAATATAAGAGTAACCCATACCCGCTTTGCCATGGGTCCTAATAGGAATTAGGTGTTTATCAACCAAGACGAGGTCGCCCACTTGGTATTCTCTCTTTGGTCTTTGGACCCATTGGTTTTTGGTGATGATCTGCCTTTTATTAGAACTCTTAATGTGATAGACATCTTGTGAAATAGGAGGCTTATTCGACTTTTGGGGCCCACTAGAATGGTCTTGACTCACAACTTTTTGATTCTTGTTGATTCTTACTAAATATGGCCTTGTTAATGGGGGCAGGGAATGTGAAAGATTCAATATCTTCAACATGATAAGGAATTTACGGTTCCCTATATAAGAGAAATGGTGTTCCATTAGAGGTAGGAATGGTGGCATATGACAAATCAATTTGCAATTGGCCACCTATTGATGCACACCATTTTCTTGATAATAACGTACCCCAAACATCCGACACATCAATAGCTACAATACCCATTAACATGAATATATCTTTGTTAGCTGCCAAAGACACCTTTACATCGTTAATAAGACCATAAACATGTATGGACTTGGAATCAAAACCACACACATTCTTGTAAGGTCTAGTGATCTTCATTTCTAATTGAAGCAAGACTTTTAAGGGCATAACATTTTCCGAAGCACCGGAATCAAGCATACAATTATGCAATGTAAGGTTACCGATATTTAGGGACAACAAGAATGGTTCATGACCCCCATTTTTCCTATCAAAGTACATATTTTGCAGAATAACAGGAGGGTCCTTAGGCTCTTCCTTGAAGTCAAAGGCCTTCCTAATTTGCCTCCTTTGAGCAGGAAGCTTTGCCATCTCCAAAAGAGGGATTTGCACATTTGCCTTCGCCAAAACATTACTCATATCCACATCTAATGCAACATTAGTGTTTCGAGGGTTCGATTTAGGTTAGTTTTGAGCTTGTACTTGAGGATTGTCCTTTTTTTGGGATGCAGTGTTGGAGCTAGTGATTGCTTGGGCGTGGTCTGCATTTCTCCTAGAATATTGCAGACCTTTGAATCTTCCACTATTCTCCACAACCATGATCGGTTCAGTTTGATCATTAGTATCTTCATTATGGACTTGATTAGGTTTTGGTTGGAAGTAAGTGCCACAAAGCAAGATGTAAAAGGGAGCACTATCATTCACAATGTTTAAGTGATCAAGAACTTCTTCCTCCTCTACTTGATTATAAGGACACTCTTCTTGAGAGTGATACTCCTCACAAGGTTGGCACCAGGGATACTCCTCTTGTCCTACCAAATTTGTTAGGGCAAGGGTGTTTGGAACATTTTGCTGATTGGCACGGTCTCCTTTAGGGGTTTTCTTCTTGAAAGGCTTGTCCTTGTTAAGTTGTGATTAATGAGGGAAGTTTGATTGTGATTGCCTTTCTCTCTCAATCATAGTTAACATGTTCATTAATGTCATTTGCCCCTGCATTAGCCCATTCGTAACTTCATCGAATTTTTGGGCAAATACCTACAAAATAGGGTCCACCTAAGAGCTAGGCTTAATGTTGGGTTCAATTCTAGCTCTAGGGTAATTGGACAAATCAATCCTAGCGGCATTTATATTCTATTCTACATTAGTAGCCACGAGTTTAGCGTCTGCCAGGTTTTTGGGACCTGTTACTGCTCAATCTAGCAGGGGTCCTAGGAGGGGTTCCAAAGGGACTACTACTAGACCAAGTGGCAACAATGGGACAAGGACCCACTGTCACCTCAGTCCATGTCCCTTGCTCTTTACAGACTTTCACCGATGGGAGGAGTCCAGATATGAAGGAAATCACAAGAAGGGATAAGTCAATGATAAGATATGTAGTGATTCCCAAGGCCTATTCACAAGAGAGACTTATATAAGGGCTTGCTTGCTTTAGAAGCAAGATGAAGGGCTCTCTTTGAAAGGCTAATTTGTGAAAGTCAAGACCTAAGTAAAGATTTGATCAATATGATGGATATGCCTAGATCAAGGCTTCCAAAGGAGAGGAGAATGATCTCTATTGTAGCTTTGTAAGATATTTTGTCTTATAAAGAATGCGACCACAAAGAGACCAAGGATACCCATACAATACTCAGGGTTTAGGGTGATCTTCAACCAAATGCCAAGGTCAAGTAATGGGAAGAGGAGGGATCAATAATAAATGAACTTCCTTTGAGTTTTCAAGCACAATAAACCCTTTGAAATGCCGCTAACCTAAGGAGATCTAGACCAAAACAATGTTGGAACTAGGGTTTGATGTTTCTCTAAAACCAACCATGGGATTATCTTCAAATTTGGAGGGTTAGAAGAGGAGACACCATCGCAGTTCTCCACCAACTCGCACCTCAAATGGATGGTTGTAAAGAAAATCGATTGATGCCCTAGTTAGATCGTCTAGGGTTAGGGCAGAAAATTTTGGAAAGGAAAAGAAGAATCTAGGGTGATCACCAAGAATTAAGACCAGTGCCTAGCCAATTGTGGAGAATGGAGTTAAAGAGAATTTGATTTGATGATTTTTGCTCTACCAAGGAGTCCTTTTGCAACTTCGCTAACCCTAGAGAGGCAACGACTAGGTTACAAGAGGAATTTATACTTCGTTTCACAAATTGATGGAGTTTCAAGGTGAAAGGTATACAACCCACCTCTAGGAATAATTTGATCTTCTTGCCAAGATGAGTAACATATGCAACGAGCCAAGATTACAAGTGTTTCATGAATTTCACATTAATAATTAGGGCACAAGCATGATCAAAGCATAACATTCCATACATTAGACATAAAACATCAAGAATTTCGCATAAAAGAGTACTTACATGACAAAAGATTATATCCATCCACCACATTGCAACAATGAAACTACAAGATAAGATAGCAATTATGATATTATCCAAACATCAAAATGCATCAATAAAATTCCAATTCGTTCATCAATAGGAGGTCCGAGTTCTTTTCTCCAAAGAGATACAAATCCAAGTGATGATGAATGAATGAGAGTGCCTCTCCCATATTTATATAATCCTCCGAGGAGTTCTAGTGGCCTAATTTAGCCTAATGATGCCCCTATAATAAAATAATGTGCAAAATATTCCTATTTTGGTGACAAACCCACCAAATAGCTCCATAACATGAATAATTAGCCTTTCAAGAGGGCCAAGATGATAGAAAAGTAGCTAGAAGGGCTGTTGGGAGGCCAAATGAAGTCCCTCATGTGCCATAATGAATATGAGGGCTCCAATAATAGTGATGAAGCGGGTGGCCCCTTGGTCTCCAAGCAAATGACCTGTGGTGCTCCCAAGTAGTTGTCGGGGTACAAAGAACACCCTCGTTGGTCTCCAACTAAATGGAACAAGCCTATGCTCCATTTGTAGGGTTGGAAGAATGATGCAAGCCCTCCCTTGTCTCCCTAGGTGAGACAAAACCCCATCTGGGCCCGAATCAACTGCCAAGTGTGTCGTGTAAGTGTGTAGTCGACTGGGTAAGGTGGTCCAGGTGCATCATCATCATCAAATAAGTGGGACACGAGCAAGCAATAAGTAGCGTTGAGGATCCCATGGCATGGCTATCGAATCTCTATTAAAATGGAGGCCCATGGCTCTCAACACTCACATCACAAATGCCATCAAGATCCTCTAGAGGGCTTGGATACTGTATAGGGAGACCAAACCCCAAGATGAAGACCCACCCGCAATCCTGTATAAGATCTAGTGTGTCTCCTCGCTTTCTAGTACAACAATTTCATTAGTGCAATTGAGCTTACAAATCATGGAACCAAGTGGGCACTTCACAAATGCCATCAAGATACTTAGAGGGCTTGGATACCGTATAGGGAGACCAAACGCCAAGATGAAGACCCACCCGCAATCCTGTATAAGATCCAGTGTGTCTCCTCGCCTTCCAGTACAACAATTTCGTTAGTGCAATTGAGCATATTAGCTTACAAATCACGGAACCAAGTGGGCACTTCATAGTGGCATGCCCTTCCATAACGAACTTTAGAATGTACAGGTGTCTCCTGGCTCAAGAAGGAGGTTAATCAAGGACCCTATTAGGTGGTTTCAACCACTAAGTGGGTGACAGGGCCATGGTACATCTGTCGGATGGAAGGTGGAATGTAAAATAGTGATGGAATGGGGTGGGGTAACAACGAAGGCTCCAAGCCACATGCCATGGTATAAGGGTAGCTATAATGAGGGAAGCCCACACTTGGGTGTATAGATGTGGGAGGGAGCAATCATGGTACATGAGTTACCCCGACCTTTGTTTTTCCACCCTTCTTCATATGCCTTTTGCCTTTTATCGATTTTTCTTTTATAATTGCTTGGGGCTCCAGGGAATGAGAGCATGATGTGAATGATATAGTAGTGGATAACCCCTTAAGGTTGGGTAGTTCATTACCCACCATGGGTTGGGACAATCATGGGTTCCTTAATGATGCAGGGGGCTCATATAAGGGGCCCTAGGAACTAGGGTGATGGCCATAATGATAGGGGTAGAGCTCATGTTTGGTTTTTGCCCACATGCTAAATTTTTATGTCTTGACCATCTTTTGCATTTTATGGTACATTTCCTGTTGTAAGTGGCTAAATTATGTTTTTAACTTTCCTTTTTAGCTGCATCAACCTTTGGGGCATTGTTCCAGGCTCAACCCAAAGTGTGGACAAGGGGAGGGGAGGCTAACTCCTTGTGGACCTAATGGACTAATGTGGACCAGGATGGAAAATATGTGAAAATGGGTTATGATGAGCAGAGGGGAATGATGTATGTGGTGTTGGGAAGCGGAACCAGGTAACCAAAATCAGGGTTTCCCATGTAGTGCCACTCCTAAAGCTAGTAGCCAATAAAAGAGATCCCACGGGACGAAGGATACAAGGCTAACCACCAAGTTGGACAAGGGGACAAGAGTACAGCCCAAGCCCATTCTTTCCGCCGAATCCCCCCACTAATTCATGCCCAGGAGTGTTCATGATAAGTAAGCAAAAGTACTGAACTACATAATGAAAGCCATACCTTCGGGGTTTGAAGGCCCAAATTCAAACATACGATCATAATAGATGGGCAAGGGCACATAATGTCTGGCTCAGGTGGTGGAGATGGTGGCACATCGAGCTATTTGGTGGTTACAAGGGGCTGCTAGCTACCGGTTGAAGACAATCTAAGAGAAAAATTCTCCTATGGATGTCACCCATAGGTGGTGGGTAACAAGACCTTTTTCCTTTGTCTCTAAGGGCATAGGTTAAATGTCCATGGAGAGATAATATACCTATCAAGGATTGTGGCATCAATAGGTTTGTATTTATCAGGGATCTCCTTGAGGAGGTTTTCGAATCTTTGAGTATATCCCTTCACAGATTCTTTCTCAGTTTTAGTGGCTTGGAGGAATTTCTCAAGGAGGATACCTCCGTCTAAAGTTGTAGCCCATCTTTTGTTGAATGCTTGGTGAAAGGTATCCCAATCAGGAATGCTTCCTTGGGGCAAACTAAGGTACCAGTACCTAGCATTTCCATCAAAAATTAAGGAAAAAATCATCATAACTACATCTTCCTCCATTATTAACTTTGCACTCACTGCGTACTAAAATTCATATATGTTTTTCTACAGTGGTAGCATTAGTGCCATTGAACTTGGGCAACCACTTGTAATACTTCTTAGATAAGGGATGCAAAGCATTAGGGATTTGGCGTAGATCTAATGGCTTGAATGCAACTACAAGCCATGGCTTATCCATGGTGAAAGGGGTGGTATTGTCTGCAAAGAGCTTTCTAACCATCAAACTAATAGGATTTATGGGAGATGTAGATGCTTCAGTGGTTTTCCTGGTAGTCTTCCTCTTTCTTGGAGCTATGGTATTATTGGAGGAACTACAAGGGGACTCGATAGGATTAGACTCAAGAGTAGCCAAAAGAGAATCTATTTTGTCATTTTGAATGTCCTCTTCAAAGAAGGTGAAGCTTAATCTTCAGATCACGAGGAGGTTGATTCAAATCCTCGCCAACAATGATGTCAAAAGGTATTGCCTCAAAATCTAACAAGTTTTGTGAGGGTGGCTCACAAGACAAGAGCTAGACCTAGGGACAACACTATGAAGTGTGGCCTGCTGTCCCCGTAGCCACTACCTCCTGCTCTTTTGTTGATTTTCACCACTAAGGAGGCTTCCCTATATTAGGTCACCTGAAAGGATCTATCAAGTACAAGGGATAATGTGACAAGATAGGCTTAAGGAGGGCAACTCTACTTAAGAACAGGGCTTAGCTAGCATAGACAGGCAATTCACACACTCCAAAGATTACTAAATCTTGGCAAATGAGTAAGGGAATAAGAAACCCTAGCTATCTATTTTGTAAGGGAGCAAAGCCAATGGTGAGAGCTAGTTGAAAGGTTCAGCCATGGGATTGTCATTCACATTCTATAAGTGGGTAATGCATGCAATACTCTCATCAAGAGTTCATAGAATACATTTTCAACCATAAATTTACACACAGAAACCCTAGATAATCAACCATTTCATACAATAGCCACAAAATAGTAAAGATTTATAAAATATAAGGTACACTTACAAAATAGAATGTATGAACATGTCCTTTATTGCTCCAACATGACATCTCCAAAGCCAAAGAATAGCTCCATTAGCAAAAATCCACCATAGATCACATCTCCACAAGATACAAGTCACAATTCATCTAGGACAAATTCTATAAGAGGGCCGAAAATGTCACTAGTGATGATGTTGAAATGAGGTGAGGCTATCCTCTATTTATATGAGGATTTGGTCACCTAATTATGTCTACAAAGGCCAAAACAAGTTTGATTACTAAATAACCTTGGGTTACAAGCCAACCCATTAACTAACATCAGATTATGCCTAATTGGCCCACACTTGTGAGCTGTAGCCTCTAAAATGCTGATGTCATCCATCATAAATGCTCCAATTGCCATGTCCGAGGGTGAAGAGGTCTCAAAGAATGTGTAGATGCATGGATCATCTAAAATTTGAGGGTTGGCCCTCAAATCCATCTCATTATCTCTTTTGGGGTCCAAAATCCAACTAGGTTGCCATCAAGTGGTCTCCTTAGGTCTCCAACTGCTAAATGAGGCCTCCTTATCTCCAGCGCTAGGGCTTCCTTTGCTACAACAAGTCCTCCCTGGTCTCTTAATGGGAGACCATTCTCATCTGGTTTCTAAATCAACTCCTGCCCATCAGGTTGTGTCAAGGCCAACTTGGGGGGATATTGGGTCTAGTGGTGTCATCCTGAAGAATCCTAAAAAGTAGGTTAAAGTTGACCAGCGTCTTGGGTCTTGGAGGTACTTCGGGACATGTGTCATCTGCTAGTGCTTCTAGGAGGTTCTAGACTCTCAATGCTGCACTTGTTTTGGCCAATGTATAGCTCTGAAGGGTCTGGGTACCTATGGAGTGGGTGCCTAAGGCTTAGGTCGCTGAACCACTAGACATAAAACAAGGGTTCTAGTGAAAGCAACCATCCATCAGAGAATAAGATCAATAATGCATCTAAGTGAACGAAACTTGAATGTTAAGGGTGATTTAATACTTCAAATAAGGTTTTGGTTCCAAAATCAAGACCACGATCTCGCAAAAGTGTTTTCTCCCTAGGTAAGGGTGGCCAAAGGTCAACCCTATTAGGTGCTTCCAACCCCATAAGGGGAAGTAACAATTCCCTAGTCCACGCTTCAATTGATAGGTGTTAGTGAATAATAATGTGGTAGTGGAGGGGAGAAAACTTCATGGCCAAGTGCCATGGTGAAAAAGGGACCAGTTGATGGGGGTGTATAGATGTGAGAAGGGAGCATTCGTGGATGCATGAGTTACTAGCTCGACCTTGGTTTTTCCACCTCTCTTGTGCGCCTTTTACTTCTTCTTGATTATTCCTTGTATTACCACTCATGGCTCAAGGGTTAGAGCTTGCATTTTATGATGTAGAGGTTTTATTACCCCTTAAAGATGAGCTAGTTTATGCTCATCGAGGTTGGCACATGTAAAGGTTCCTTTTTGAAGTAATGGAGCATCAAGTGCTTAGGTATCGGGTGATGGCCATATGAGGTAGGCAGAGCTCATGCTAGGCTTTTGCCCACATGCTAATTCTTATGTCTTGACCATCTTTTGCATTTTGATTTTCTTTTGTTTTGTTGTTGTCGTGATATGCTTTTTCCTTTTCTTTTAGCTGCATCAACCTACTAGGGCAAAGTTTCTGGGCCCTACTCAAGGTATGTGAACACATGAGTGCCAAATCCCTAGGAACCTTTGATAGGCTGTACCCTAAGAATCGGGGTGAGATATGGGGCTTGTAATGTGGCATGGAAGTTGTTAAGTATGATATAAGAAAGGTGGGACATGCTATCATAATCATGGGTTACTAGGTAGTGCCCCTTCTATAAACCAAAAGGCCTTAAGGAAGGTCCCATTGGACTAGGGGTCAAAGATTACGCTGATACTAAATGCCCAAGAAAAACAAGTATAAGCTCTTGATTGCAAAATGATGAAAGTGCATTTTAAATAGTAGCCCACCTTTATCCAAGTGCTAATGTTAGATGGTGAGAGGCACATGGTTGATGCAAGTGGCAGAGGCACATGACATATCATTGTCTAATGGTGGCTGGCAGGGGCTACTAGCTATCTGGGTAACCAAATCGGTGTCAAATGTAAGAGAAAAATTTCCTCCTATGGGTTTACCCATTTTTGTGGGTAACAGGTCCATATATAAAAAGTTACAACTATAGGAAGACATTGTACTTTTCAAAGCAGCAGTTGAGGATCAACTTTGCTTTGCCACCAATGTTGATGTTCCATGTTTCCCAAAATTGTTAAAAGAGACTAAATATATTAATTATACAAAATGCTAGTCACAGAACATTAGTCCAAGGTATTATGGGGGTTGCACAATACCCTAGAGCATCAAGACAGAGAGGAATCACATCTTCATAAGCTAAGAAGAATTCTTAAATTATATCTTTCGTCTCTTTAGAAGAATGTAATAATTTCTATGTTACACCAACTTTTGTGGTACGTGGAGACATGTACCTAATATGTGTGGAGACCCTCCCAAATTTCAGGGTACATCTAGGTATCACATGGTAAAAAACAAAGTGGACCTTGTTCCAAATATATAAATTTTTTATTAAAGTACTAACTATTAGGCTTTGAAAATTTAAATTCAGTATTCTCCATTGACATAGTGAAAACCAAGAAAGCAGTAACATGATAACATCACAATTCAATAGAAACATTCAGGAAATTGTCTGCAAGTGTGAGCTTTCAGCTCCAAATGAATGCCCTATACTGATGAAATGCTCGACACTAGCAAAAATTGCATAGAAAATGGTGGAAATGTGTCAATTTAGGGTTTGTTATGCTTTAATAGAAATCGAAAGGGAGGTGGACCAACTAGGAAAGGGTAGGATAAGACAAGAAAATTGTACTGATGTCCATCAAATGATCATAGAAGCAGGTCAATGGGGCATGCTACCCACCAGAATGGGTAACCCCATAGGAGAAAACTTTGATAGCCAGTTGGTTAGCCATGTAGCCAACAACCCCTCCCTAGCTGATGATATGCCATTTATTTCTGCCACTTGCATCAACCATTTGCTTCTCACCCATTCGGCATGAGCACATGGACGAAGGTGTGTTGGCACTCAAAAGGTACTTTGATCATTTGCAATTGGGTGCTTATGCTTGTTTGTTTTTGGGAATTTAGTATGGATTAGTTGGTGACCTAGAAGAAGGATGGGTTTTGACGGTGATCTTGTTCTCTCACCTTAAATGGGGGGTAGTCTTTGATCCTAGTCCAGTGGGGCCTCTCCTAATCGCTTAATGACTATAAAAGGGATACTACTAAGGAAGCCCTATTTGAGATAGCGTAGTTCCATCTATCCCTATGCCATACTTAACACCTTACATCATGCGTTATAAGCCCTTATCTCACCTCCATTCTTCGGGTTCAACTGACCATTAATTCTTTGGGATTTGGCACCCATATGTCCACATACTTTGGTAGGGCCCAAAAACTTTACCTTTGGGGGTTGATGCAACTAAAAGAAACAGAAGGAGTGAATCATCGCTACAACAAAATTAAAAGAAATAATATCAAAATGCAAAAGATGGTTTGGGACATAAGAATTAGCATGTAGGCAAAAGCCTAGAATGAACTCTACCTCATTCATTATGGCCATCACCTGATTCCTGAGCACATGTTGCTCTATTGCGTCAAATGAAGGAACCCTTGCATGTTTCAACCCCGATGGGAAATAAAAAAAACTCATCATTAAGGGGTAATACCACTGTTATTATCATTGAAAGTAATCTATAACCTTAAGCTATGAGCAACAATACAAGGAAAGATCAAGAAAAGGTAAAAGGCACACAAGAGGGTGGAAAAAAAAAGGTTGAGTTGGTAACTCATGCATCCACGAATGCTCCCTCCTCACATCTATACACTTAGGATGTGGATCCCCCCATCAGCCGGTCCCTTTGACCATGGCACTTGGCCATGAAGTTTTGCCCCCTTCGTTACCATCATTATTATTCACTAACACCTATCAAGTGAAGGGTAGACTGAGGAAATGTTACTTCCCCTTAGGGGGCTAGAAACAACTAATAGGGTTATCCTTTAGCCACTCCTAGCTAGGGAGAAAACACCATTGTGAGTTCAAAGCCTTGATTTTGGAAGGGTATCCTTATATGAAGTATTAAATAGCCCATGACACTCAAGCTTGTTTCACTTAGATGCAATAATGATTTTTGTCCCTAATGACAACTTGCTTTCTCTAGAATCTGTGTTGTGATTGTTAGGTGGTTCAACAACCTATGTCTTGGGCTTCTTCTCCACAGGCACCCAGGCCATTAGAGAAGTATATTGGCACAAACAAGTGAAGTGTTGAGACTCTTGGGCCTGCTAGCTCCACAACATAACACATGTTCCAGGGCACCTGTTGCACCCAGGACATTGTACCACTTTTCACTGAATTCGATGATTCTTCAGGATGACACACCTGGACCTTATTATCCACCATTTTGTGGGTGATATCCCTAGGAGAAATTTTTTCTCCATGATGGTCCTTAGCCAACAACCAACAGCCCCTTGTAGCCACCAACTAGCTCGTTGTGCCATTTCTCCACCACTTGAGCCAGCCATGCGGTCCCTCACTCATTTGTCTTGATCGTATGTTTGAAGGTGGGCCTCCCAAACCTAAGGTATGCCTTGTCATTTGGTAGTTGAGAATTTTAGTTTTCTTATCGTGGAAACTCTTGGCATGGACTAATGGGGGGAATTCAATGGAAAGAGTGGACTAGGTCTGTGCTCTTGTTCCCTAAGTCTCTTTTTGGATGTTAACCTTGAACCCTAGTCCCATGGAATCTCTTTTACCGGCCTTTGAGTTTTTGGGATGGTATTACATGGGAAACCTCGATTTTAGATGCATGGTCCCGCTCCTGAATCACACATATCACTCCCCTTCTGCTCATTATAACCCCTTTCATCACTTCTCCCACTTGGGTCCACATTCCTCCACCGGGTCCACATAGGGTAATTCCCCCCTCTCCTTGCCCACATCTTGGGTTGGGCTTGGAATGATGCCTCAGAGGTTGATGCAGCTAAAAAGAAAAGAAATTGCATAATTCACCACATTCAACATGAAATTGTGCCACAAAATGCAAAAGATGGTTGGGACAAACACATTTAGCACATGGGCAAAAGCCATTACATGAGCTCTTCCCCTTCTATGGCCATCACACTAGTTCCTAGATTCCCTAGATGAGTCTCCTTTATCATTTAGGAACTCATGATTGTCTCAACCCTTGGTGGGCGATGAATTGCCCCACCTTAAAAGGGGGTATCCACTGCTATATTTTGCACATCATGTTCTCATTCATTTGAGCCCCAAAAGAAAATCATAAAAGGCAAAAGGCATTCGAAGAAGGGTGGAAAAAGCAAGGCTGAGGTAATTTATGTACCACGATTTCTCTCTCCTACACATTATTTACCTAAGTGTGGGCTTCCCTTTTATTAGCTACCCTTGTGCCATGGCATGTGACCCAGGTTATTCCTCTTCACCTCCTTCTCCGTTCCATCATTGTATCGCATGCCACCACCATTTGTAGGTTGTACCATGAACATATCACACCCTTTAGAAGCAAAAAACCACCTAATAGGATGATTGGTTAACCCCTCTTGGAGCTTAGAGACATTAGCACATGCCAAAGGCCACTATGGAAGGGCATTCCGTTATGAAGTGCCCACTTGTTTTCCATGGTTTGTGAACCTTTTTACTTGATTTCTTTAATGACTTGATATACTGGAAGGTATGGGGACACATTGGATCTTATGCAGGATTGTAGATGGTCCCCATTGTGGGTTTGTCCTCCCTATACAAGGTCTTAACCCTCCAGAGGGCTACATTGGCACATGTAGGGTGTGTGTAGAGAACCATGGGTCTCCACAGGAACAAACACCACTCCATGGATCCCCAGAATCATTCAGATATTGCTTATGGTTCACCTATTGGATGAGGAAGATGCACCTGGTTCACCATGCCCAGTCGGCCCCACAGTTACATTAGGCACTTGGAAGATGACCCAGGACTTGTATGATGATGTGATCACTTATATCATCCCCTGAGCCCTTGCGGATGGTCTACTGGCATCTTCGATTTATTTGGAGACCCGTGAGGACACTTGTGTGCCCCCACACCCATTTGGGAGCACCACGTGTTTATTACTTGGAGAACAAGGGGCCAACCCCTTGCCCATTGCTTTTGGGAGTCCTATTTCACATTATGGCACTGATGGACTTCATTAGGCCTCCTCTAAGGCCCAACAACATGTATTATTGATAATTCGACCCCTTGAGAGGCTTGCTCTTTCGATTTTGAACTAGTTTGGTGGGCGTGTCACCAAAAGATTGTTATTTTGTACATTATTTTATTTTAGGGTTTCAATTAGGCCTCATTAGGCAAATCAAATTCATTTGGACATGTATAAATACAAGTGAGGTGATTTCATTTAATCATCATCCCTTGGATTGGATCATATCTTCTTGTGAGATTTTCGCTATCTTTTGAGGATGAAACTTTTTGGATGAATGGATGAATTTCGATGTTTGGTTATTCTTCTTTGTCTTGGAGCTTCTATGATTGGCATATCTTGGTGATTGGATATATTCATCTTAAATGTAAGTACCATTTTAATGCTATTTTGATTCCTTATGTTGCTGCATTCATGATATTGGGATTTTCGCTATTCTAGGGTTAATTTGCTGCTTTTCTTGGAACAAAATTGTGGAAATCGAATCTCTAAATAGTGTTGTATCATGATTGGGCCATGTTTGAATGAATTAGTGTTCTTAGAGACATCCTTGTCTTGATAAGTCACCAAATATTGTTGAACGAAGTATAAATGACCTTGAAGCTACTTCCATTAAGCCCTAATGCCCAACAAAGTTATCTTTTAGGCCTCCTTGACAAGTGGAAATCAATCCAAACTCTAAATCTTCCATGACTCCATCTCTCCCAAAGGACAAAGCACTGGTCCTCCTTTGGCGATCACTTAAAAGCTATTTTTTTCACCTTCCCCTCTTTTCTAGGCCTAGTGTACATAGGTCACTAGGGCATCAATTATCTCACAGTCTAGCTATCCAAATACTTCGATTTTTGGTCCACAACTGCGCTAGTGTGTCCTCAAGAAGCTGTCCAACTTTCATGAGATTCCGATGGTGGGATCTTGAGATATCGCAAGCCCTAGTTCGAAGACCAATTGTTGTCCTTGGTTTCCCTTAGGCTAGTAGCCTCATTGGGATCCTTGCATTGCCTTTCATTAAAAATTCATTCTTGGATCCCTTTCTCCTCCCTAATTAGGTCAAACATTGGTTGCTAAATCCTATCCCCTTGACTTAACCTTTGGTCCACTTGGTCTTGTGTGGTCCCATATATTATTAAGGTTAATTCTTCAAAGATCACTTGGAACCCAAGTTTCCACAAGAATTTTAGGGCTTAGGGATCTCCTTATTAAAGAAATATACTCTAAACCTATCCCTTGAAATTCTCCTTAAGCCCTTCCTTGAGAGCCTTCCATCTTGCCTTCCAAGGCAAGTAAGCTACCATCTTGAGCCTGTCTTGTGAATAGGCTTCTAGGATCACCCCTCACACTATCTTTGATCTATTCTTCTTCGTGATCTGTATTATACCAGGTCTCCTCCCATCGGTGGATGTTTGTAAAGAGTATGGAGGTTTAGTTGAGGTGAAAGTGGGTTATTGCTCCATTGTTGCCCTTGACCTAGCAATTTTTCCTCTAGGATCCACCTTTAGGACCCTTGCTAGATTGAGCGGTAACAGACCCAACATGCCTCCAGGTCGGCCTTGGCAACAATTGATGAATGACATCTGATTCAGGGCCCAAATGAGGATGGTTTCACCTTTAAAGACTAGAGATTGCTAGTTGCACTTGAGAAGCCCTCAATGCTGGAGTAGCAGGAGGACACTTTGAGTAGTTGGAGACCCATGGAGACCACTTTGTGGTGCCGTAGTTGGATCTTGGGACCAAAAAGGAGCCATTGAGGTGAATTTCAGGGCTAAACCTCAAATCTTGATTTTTACACGCTTCTACATCATCTTGGACACCTCATATCACTTGGACATGGCATTTCAAGCTCATTCTTAGCATGACATCTGTCGAGCAATAAAAAGGGTCTTTTTCACCTCTATTTACCTCACATTAACTTATCAATCCAGGAATGATTTGTTATCTCAAAGAGTGTACTCAGTTTGAGGCGGTCATTTGTCAGAGTAATGCTAGTAGTATAGTGTTCAGAATACAAGAGTAAATGGATGCTTAAAACAAGATCTACTTACAGCAAAGCACTTTTAAGACTTAAATCATGCATTTAGAAAACTCTAGTAATTTATCAGTCAAGGGTACAGTAACGGTAACTCATCCCTCTGTAAACTGATGTATCTAAAGATAATCAAGGAACAGATCAGCAACCTGGGAGCTAGACAACAAATGTCAACGCTCTCTACAGTCTCATATCGTTTTGCACACCAAAGCAATGATAACGCAAATAACAAGAAATGGAACAACAACTAGGAAGTGGAATAGCAACTGGGAAATGGAACAACAACTAGTTCTTATAAACAACGAAACCTTAATCTGCAACAATCGTATCCCACAGAAATCGGATAGCAATCTTTACTCTAAGAATAAATCGAACAACAAACAGAAATAGAACGACAACTAATAGGCAATGAAATATAGAACAACAACTAGAGTCAAATGTAAATGTACAATGAACCAAGATAAATAACACACGCGACACGCTTAATATGAAAAGAAGCAGTAATCTGACTTCGATACAACAGGTATCAATCTTAGTTATAAAGAATAACGATTGTAATTCGTAATGGAACAGCATTGTCAGTTGAACAACAATCGCGATTAACCATAGATGAATACAGTAGTACCAACTTATGAACATTACAACACGGTTAATTTGTAATTGAACAACGATAGCATTCTGTAAGGGACAACAATGTTATATCAATGATTAAAGGAACAACAATGCATTATAAAGTCCGAATGAACAATACAACATTCCTGTTACAGAGAACAATATTACTTAGTTGAACATAAATCAAATATAACAGGACCGTGATGTAAAATAACAAAACACATCAGATTACCGAACAAAGCTGCTATTAAAACTGCACACGAATTAGAGATAATAGTACAGGAGAAAGTGTTCCACCAGGGCCGGGCCCTTAGCCTCCAGGGACACACCGCTTGAGATTACTCCAGGATCAAAGATGGAACAACAACCAGATTTATATTAACACATCAAAGCAGAGTTACAGTGGATCACTTCTCAACGAGAGTCGATGATCAGAGTTTCAGATACAAAGAAGAGTTACATAGAAAATAACAACAGATCGTCCCCCCAGGAAGGTAGTGCTGCCCCTTCTTATAACAGCCGAGCGGAGATATCAATGATGCAAAAATAGTTAAGATACCGATCCCTCAGGATCAAAGGATCCTGAGGGATTCGCCAAACTGTTAATTCCCAGTTATCCATTTGTTCCCTTGCACCGATTCGATATCTCCTTTTCCTTTCCTTGGCTGATGCGCTTCAATTTGGATCGCCTTGTTTGCATGTGGTTCCCTGCCAAAGGGACAGTAGTTAACTTTGCCCTGTCTTTTCCTTTGAGACGACAATCTTTTGTTTTTTTCCTTTCCTACATAAGAAAATGGAAATTATTAGTATTTTTGTGTTGCATATAAATCCCATAGATTTTGACATGATTTCTTATTGTCTACCTAGTTCATGATGCGAAGAGGTTATGAGTTTTAAAGAAAAGATGACAAAATAATCGATAAAAACATACCTTCTTCACTACTCCACACACCCCCCTGCTTACCCTTTTTCATGCCCTCATGAAAATATTATAGTTGACATGTAAGGCGGTGAGAGAGTAGGCCGGAGACGGGATCTCATGTGGTGGTCTACAGCCATGACGCCTAACTAGGTGTTCAAAAAGACTGCCTGTCTGACCCTCAGGCATCTCATACAGGGCTTGGTATCCAGGTGTAAGGTGCTAAATAATCGGACTTCGGAACCTATATCCTAACCAAGATGGCCCTTCCCTCAAGATAAGTTCGCCATAGAGGTTCAAGCGATCAGCAGCCAACTTAAAGTTCTCATAATTAAATGGTTTCCTGAGTTGGATATTCGGATTAGAAATCTGATATCGAAATTTAGCAGCATCAATGGCAAGGTCTTTGATGGTAAAGAAGTATTCTATCCCTTGCCGATTGATTGCTGTATGAATGGGTCCTAATGCTTCAATCACGCTTGGAGTCCTCATGAGGTTCCTATGTTCCCTCCATAACTTCACTGGATTTCTAGGCTCAGCTCTTACCCATAAATCTAATCCGTTTTCTTGCCTTTGGAAGGCATTATAGGCTTTAAGCCATTTGATTTGATTAGCTCCAAACGAAATAAATGCTTGCAGTTGGATATCCCCAACACAAGGGTCGGGGTTCTGCTCTGTTTCTTGATCTAACACAAGGTTATGCAGATAGAATTCACACAATAATCTTTGAATCTTTACTCCATAGTGCTTACAACAATTTATAAAATCATCAGTAGTGTTAATTTGTATAGGGGCTCCTGCTTTGACAACCTTAATTTTCAATTGGAAATATCGTTCCATTAAAAACAAGGCATAATTCTTAGCAGGGGCTCTACATGCTAGGATGTCAGTGTACAAAGAGCATAAGGTATCCATTTGTTTGATAACTACATCTAACCTATGAGTTACCTTTGCAACTTTTTCTTCTTCCTTGCGCCATCCTTCAAAAGCCTGGCTTTCAGATAGATTGACATTCCTTAGCTGTTGTTGTAATTCTTCATACTTTTCTCGAGAAACCATTTGTTCTGTGAATTTTTCTACTGCTTGTTGAGCTTGCATCAAATCCTCTCGTAGGGTTACTGTCCTCGGATCACTGTCCCACATGGTAGTGGTAAGCGGAAGGTTCACTTGAATCTTCTTATTGCATCGTCTCGTGTTTATGGTTTGCATTTCTTCAGAGGGTTGTGCCTCTGTTTGCACTTCAACATGGGCAACAACTAAATGCTGTTCCTTTTGGTTTTGAACAGCAGGCTGGACTTGGGTCCTTCTAGCTTTTTTCTTGAGGGGTCTCACCGGAGTGGTTGCATGTCTTACCCCATAAGTCCTTTTTGCTCTTTCTAATTTTCAAAACCCTGATTTGTTGTCGAAGTCGCGCTATCACATTCAGCAGTCTTTGCTGTTCTTTTCGTAATTTTTTAATTTCTTCTGTTTCCTTAGAAGGAACAACTGTCTGTTTACTCGGGCCTGGACTGTTATCTTGGCCAATTCCCTGGTTTTCTTCTTGGGGTACTCCTTCGTTGTTCTGTTCGGGTTGCTCAGGAGTAAAAACCCTAGCTGGTTTTGTTATTTCTTGGGTGACTTCTTTTTCCACCCCTTCTTCTCCATGAAATTCTTCCAGTGTAGTCTGGCTGGGAACAAATTGTTCCTCTTTTGTATCTTCATCACCTTTCTCTCCAGTTATACTTTCATCATGAACGGAATGATTCTCTTCTTTTTCTTCGTCGTTGCACAATTCTTCGGATGCATTTTTGTCCTGAGCAGAATGCTCCTTTGGTTCTTCTTCAATATGGAGGCCTAGTGGGCTAAGAGGTTGAGCATATTCGCCCATATTGGCTAGAATTTGGGCCAGTTCGTCCTCTTGCAATGGATTTTGCAATGGGCTTTCTCTGCGTTGCTCTATCTCTTCCTCCGCCTGCCCAGGCTGCTCGGTCTCTTCCTCTGTTTCTCCTTCCTCATTTCCTTCCAATTCTTTCTCATTCTCTTCTCCTTCCAATTGCGGGGGTTGCTCGTTCCCTGAATCATCTATCTCCACTGGTTGGCTGGTATTCTCTTGGGAATTTTCCAACCTCCCTCTAATCCATGCCAATCTAACTGATTTCCTCTGTTTCAATGGTCTATTCGGTGTACTGGTAGCATGTTTTCGTTTTGGGGTTGGCAGGGTCAGTCCCCCACCTATCGCGGTGATTAGTTCTTCCCAACTGCTCTGTTGCTGAGCAAGACTGTGGCTAACTATCAGTCGTATCAGCTCATGGTGATTTACTACCGATTCTACGTGTTGTGATTTGTTCATGCTTCGGGCAAACATCATGTAGCAAGGAATTTAAAAATGCGGGTAAATTCACAGAGCATTTCTGTTTCAATACGGCGAAAAGTTTAAGGTGTCTTGGTCTTACCACGTCTTTCCTGCCTTCACAGGTGATGTAGCTCTGGATGATCTTCGCCAATTCTGCCCACGACTGTCCTAATGCTGCTGGTAGAACTCCCTTTCCTTTGATTGTCAGGTTCCGGCCTTCATCTTGGAAGATTTTTATGATTTTTCGCCGTCTCTCCTTCTTTAGAGTCCACACAGGTCCAGTGGCTGGCAGACCCGAGACCTTTGCAATTATGTCATCGGTGACTGCTATGTGTCTACCTCTTATCGTGGAATGATATTCTTGCAAGTTCTGCAAGAATTCTATTGCTACGGTCTCGTTGGATTCTTGTAAACGATTAAGATAAACTAACCATCCTGCCCTTGCCAGGATTTCCTGTGCAGCATCAGAAACTGTCAATACCTGTGGTTCTCTCCGAATTGATCTTCCTCCCATATTTTAGCACGTTGTAAAAACGCAGAGATGGCAATGGAACAACAGGTTGTTCAAACTGTTAGAAACACAGAGAAAATAACGAAACAACAAGGCTCGTTCAAATCCTGAGTCACTTACTAATTGCTGCAGAGCCTAATACGAAAATAGCTTAAGAACAACAAGCCATGCAAATTGAAAAACGATATACTGTTAAGCCTTGCTATTCCCAAGTGAATGTTTTCCGAATAATAGTTTGACACGTATACAACAAATTATGAGGTCACCGCTTTCCCCTTGCAATGTGATAGGCCGTCCTCGGCCGTCAAATGAGGGAGCGGCATGCCGAACTGTCATGGTACAGAGTCATAAAGGAACAACATATGCGGAAATGCCATGTTTACAAAAGGAGCAGGTTGCGGAAATCGAGGTGTATAATAGGATCGCTTAACAAATAAGAGAATGTTGTGATATGATGCGAGGCTGGGAGGATAGGACAGCTGACGTGCACAAAAAGTCTGATGTGGTCATTATCGACTTTTCTGTCATGATTGGTTATAATAGATTTTCATGTGTTTAGAGGTTTGAGGAAGTGATATACATAATCTCATTTGACTTATTACAAAGGTATAAGACAATGAAGGGTGTTGATGATTGCTATTGGTGTATAAGGAATGTGACTTCAATACCATCAACAGAGCTCTGTTGCCGACAGGTGTCCATAACCTTGACAGAGTTGTTTGTTTCACCCATGGAACCATGATCCTTTGTGTATGCTTAGAAAGTGCTGTGCAATGTCAAAATGGAGGTCATTATGCTGGCTTGGTAACCAGTGAAACCATAATGCCATTCATCAGGTAGGAGTGAAAGGTGGACATGCCGGCTCGTGATGAGACCTCTTGTTCCAAGGTCTCTATTTTGTCTGATGTGCCTCTTGGATCATATCCCTGGTGTGGTGGCCATAGTGGGAATGCCACTTCACTTTCTTCCTTATGATCATGGTAGGCTGGCTCTTGATGAGAGCCCCTATCCTTCATTTGACAATTCTTATTAGCAAATCATATAAACATTTTTCTCTTTTATAAAGTACTTTCCTACTTATACACAAAGGGTGGTTCAGCACTCCTTAAGAGTAGGAATGGTGGAAGAAGTCTTAACATCTCAATAGAAAAAAATATACCCTTTGTTCTTACTCCTTGATAATGATCAAAGAAGATTATGGGAATTTAAAAAGAACCGTCATGATAAAGATAACCAATCATATCAGTAGTAGTAAAATAATGACAGCAAAGTGATGAATAATTGTGTCCTTTCCTCTTTCCTCCTATCAATTCAAAGCAATTTCTTGTAAAAATAGCGATTTTATGTAATTTACTGGTTTCAGTATGCTCTCGTTTTGTATGCATTGCAAAAGTGTATCGCTGTGCTCCAAAAGACTCGAAACAATAGGAACAACAGGTACCTTATTGGAACGACAAGGAGAACAAGCATAAGTAAAAGGAATACGAAAATGTTGGCGTTTCAAAGGAAGAGCAAAAAAATACAAGTGATGTTCCTTTGGGAAAGGAACAACAGAAAACGCAAGCGCTGTTCCTTTAGAAAAGGAATGACGGAAAACGCAAGTGCTGTTCCTTTGGAAAATGAACAACAGAAACCAAAAATGCTGTTCCTTTGGAAAAGGAACAGTAGAAAACGCAAGTGCCGTTCCTTTGGAAAAGGAACAACAGAAACTAAAAATGCTATTCCTTTGGAAAAGGAACACCGGAAAACGCAAGTGCCATTCCTTTGAAAAAGGAACAACAAAACGAAAGTGAAAAAGGAACGGCTAAAACAAAAGGTGCTGTTCCTTCGAAAAAGGAATAGCAAAACGAAAGCGCTGTTCCTTTGGAAAAGGAACAACAGGAAAACAAAAGTGCTCACAAGTGCTGTTCCTTCAGAAAAGGAACAACAAAAACGACAATGTTGTTCCTTCTGAAAAAGGAACAATAGAAAAATGCAAGTGTTGTTCTCTTGGAGAAAGGATCAGCAAAATGGTGAAGGTGTTTTTCCTTCTAAAAGGAATAGCAAAAACGATGGAATCGTTGATTCTTCGAAAACGAACAACAAAGTGCAAATACAAAAAATATGTACAGCGAATAATTTATGTTAACAAAACAAAGGAATTATGTACAAAATGTAAGAACAATTGAATCACTTTAATGAACTAGAGGTGAGGAAGATTTCTCTTCCTCCTCCAAAATTTGCATGTCGGAGTCTTCGCGGAGTTGCTGGTAGAAGGATTCCTGAGTAAGTGGTTTGCGGTATAGTCAAACTCGGTGGCCATTTGCCTTGAAGGTATGTCCAGAACTGTCAATGGTGATTAGAGTGAGGGTGCCATTATCATGTAGCTTTTGGATTTCATATAGCCCCAGTCAACGAGTCTGAAGCTTCCCGGGAAAATCCTGAAACCTGGAATCGTATAAGAGTGCCCAATCTCCCTTGCGGAAGACTTTCTTTTTAATGAGAGCGTCATGCCATTTAGCTCGCTGCTGTTGGATTAATGCAGTGTGTTGAAGGGCAGAGAGCCTGATTTCATCTAGCTCATTGATCTGTTGTAATCTATTAATCTGTGCCTCGTTCATATCTAGATCGACTTCTTGTGCTGTTCGCAGTGTTTGGATTTCGAATTCTATGGGAAAGATGGGTTCCTTTCCAAACACCAATTGGTATGGTGAATAGCCGGTAGTGCTTCTCCATGTTGTTCTGTAAGCCCACAAGGCTTCTGGTAATCTTGCAGCCCAATCGCGTCTGTGTGACGCAATGGTTTTTGTTAGGATTGCTTCTATTATTTTATTGCTACTTTCTACTTGACCATTTGCCTGTGGGTGGTGTGGAGTGGTAATTTTATGATGGATATGATAGTTTTTTAGTGTTGCAACAATCTTGTTACCAGCAAACTGTGGTCCACCATCTGTAATTATATCTCTTGGAAGCCCATATCGGACAAATATACGGAACAAGAACTGTATGACAGAATCCTCTGTAGCTTTCGGTAATGCCTCTGCTTCAACTCATTTGGTGACATATTCTGTTGCTACCAAAATATATGTTTTTTGGTTCGATGATGGGTTAATTGGACCAACGAAATCAAGGGCCCATCGCTCGAATGGTTCAATAACTAGCTGTGGGTTTAGGGGCATTTCGTCGGACTGTCCAGGGCGTCTTGCTCTTTGGCAGCCGTCACAAGCCTGAATGAACTTCTTTGCATCTTTGAAGATCGTTGGTTAATAATACCCTGTTTGTAGCACCTTATGTCCAGTTCTTCGATCGGCGAAATGTCTGCCACATGGTCCGTCGTGACAAGCTTTCAAAATGTTAAAAATTTCATCTTCGTGGACGCATCTCCTGATGTGCATATCTGCCCCTGTATGGAACAGGTAGCCCCCAATCCAAGGAAATCGAGCACTTCGCTGGACAATCTGTTTTCGTTCATTAGGGGTCAGATGTTTCTGTAATTTGCCTACTGCTAAGTAATTCGCAACATCAACATACCATGGTGTTTTAACAGTGACAACAAACAGATGCTCATCTGGAAATTGATCTTCAACTGCTGCTGCGTCCACTGGTTTTGGCATTCGCGAGAAGAAGTCAGCTACAGGATTTTCTTTTCCAGGTCGGTCCTTGATTATAATATCGAATTCCTGCAATAAAATCAGCGATCTAGTTATTCTGCCATTTGTGATTGGTTTATTTGCTAAGTATTTTATGGCAGAGTGATCTGTATACAAGATAACAGGATATCTAGTAATGTAATGCCTGAACTTATTTACAGCATGTATTACAGCTAAAAATTCCTTTTCAGTAATAGTATAATTCAATTCAGCAGGAGATAAATTCTTGCTAATATAATAAATTGCATATGGTTTTTTATCTTCTTCCTGCCCAAGGACTGCTCCAATAGTTGTATTTGAGGCATCTGATGAAATTTGAAATGGCAGGTCCCAATTTGGACCTCTAAGGACTGGGGCTGTTGACACAAGCTTTTTCAGATCCTGGAAAGCACGGTCGCATTTTTCTGTCCAAAGAAAGTCAACATTACCTGTCAGTGCATATAGAGGTGCAGCAATATGCGAAAAATGTTCTATAAATCTTCTATAATAACCAGAAAATCCAAGAAAACTGCGTACCTCTGTTTGAGTGGTAGGAGTGGGAATTAGCAAAATTATTTGAATTTTGGCTGGGTCTACCTGTATGCCAGCTGCTGAGATATAATGGCCTAGAATAAGTCCTTCAGTCATCATCATATAGCATTTTTCATGGCTCAAACAAAGCCTGGTGGCAATGCAGCGTTGCAGGACTTTTTCCATTGTGTCCAATGCTGGGTCAAAATCATCTCCATATGGGGTAAAATCATCCATGTATACTTCGAGCCCTTCATTTATTAAATCTGAAAAGATGCTGAGAATAGCCCTTTGAAATGTGGCAGGGGCATTGCATAAGCCAAAAGGTAGAACTCTGTAGGCAAATGTTCCCAAAGGACAAGTAAAAGTAGTTTTGTCTTGGTCTTCAGGGGCAATCTGAATCTGATTGTATCCACTGAAGCCATTTAAGAAAGAAAACAATTTCTTTCCTGCCAAAGTGTCTAATACTTGGTCAATGAATGGAAGGGGAAAGTGGTCTTTTTGTGTTGCTTTATTTAGCTCTCTATAATCTACACAAATCCTCCACTTTCCATTCTTCTTTGGTACCACAACAAGCGGAGAGACCCATTTACTATCGGAGATAGGGTAGATGAAGTTCACATCTAAAAGTTTTTGAAGTTCAACTTTTACAATGTCTTTTAGATGAGGGTTAATTCTCCTTTGTGGTTGGCGAACAGGTCTCACATCTTTTTCTATGTAAATGTGGTGTGTACATAACTAGGAATCAATTCCTTTCATATCAGGATAGTCCCATGCAAATGCTTCTTTGTATTTCCTCAGTAGTTGGATGAGCTTCTCTTCTTGTTCGGAAGTCAAGTTGGCATTAATGTTTAAAGTTTTTCCTGGCTCAATTTCTACAATTTTATTATTTGAGATATAGGTAGTAGGTATTGTTTAATTGTGTCTATCTTTAAGAGGATCCTCTTCCAATTCATTATCGAACGCTGCTTCTATCATGTGCATTGTATGTGGGATCTGGATTCAGCTTGGCTAATGAAATTGTTAATGGCATCATTTTCTGTTTGGTCTTTGAAATCGAGGGCCTCTTCTATGGTTAATGGAGATCTAATATTTTCGGTGAGGTATGATACATGATGCTTGTTAGTTTTTATTATTGTGACACTTGGCTGCGCTGGAGGTTATAAAGCGAGGTTCTTGATATTTGCCCCCCTAGTTATGGTCATACTGCCTTGTCGGCAGCCAATATAAGCGTCGGTAGTTGCAAGCCAAGGTCTGCCTAAAATCAATGGATGTCCATCAAGTTTATTTTTGGGGTTTATTATCAGAAAATCGGCAAGATACTCCCAGGAGTCAATGGATACCATGACATCATGTAGTGTGCCTTTTGGCCTAATCGCAGATCGGTCATCCAGATCTAATAAAGTGGAGGTTGGTTCTACTGATGTAATGCCCAGTTTTCGGCAAGTGGTGGTTGTTAAGATATTAATTGCAGCTCCTAAATCAACTAAGGAATTTGAGAAGGTTTGTCCATTGATTTGTACGGTTACTATTGGATTTCCTGGGTCTTCATATTTAACGGGTGTTTCTTTCCTTGATAATAGGTCGGATAGAGTGCCAACTACTTGGACTTTTGGGTTATTTGTTATTTTCCTCCTTGCTTTCTTTATACATAGCTCTTTGATAGTCTTTGCATATATCGGGATGTCTTGAATGGCTTGGAGGAGTGGGATTTTTATGTACAGATTTTTTAGTTATCCCAGAATGTCAAAATCAGAATGTTGTATAGGTCGTGGTATAATTAATCGTTTTGGGAATGGGGGAGAGGATGTGGTTGATTGATCATGGATTTGTTGTTTGGTCACATCCTCTTCTTGTAGTGGTTGTTCTATAGGTAACTGATTTTCAACTTGAGGAGTTTTATCTCCCTCTGTTTCAATGATGCGTCCAGATCTTAATCGAAGATCATTACACTCCCTTAGATCGGTTCCTCTCTTTGGTGTTTCTATTATTTGAATAGATTGGACTGGTCTGTTATTCGGATTAGGGTTGGGTTGGGCTGGGAGTTGCGGTCTTAGGTTAGACTGGGGTTTTTGTTGTAATGCTGGCAGTGTAGGTTGAGGGAGCGGAATGGTTCCTACTGGCTGATTCATCGGTCTTTGCCAGTTTGTCTGCCAGGCTTGACTCTGTGAAGTAGGAGGGGTCCATTGTGCTGGATATACATTCTTTTGCCAATACGGTGGGGTATAGGGAAAATTTGGCTAATTGGGTTGGCTTGCTTGATTCGGCCATGGAGATGATGAAGAAAATGGTTGCTGTGACCAATTCGGGAAGGGAGGTTGATTTTGCCACATTGTATTATATTGTTGAGCATGATATTGTGGAGGCTGAAAAGAAGAAGCTGGGTCTGAGAACATACCTGATTGTCGCGGCTACCATTGACGACGCTGATTGAGTAGATACATCGATTCTGGCTTTTCTTTTACTTCCTTGTATACTGCTTTCAATCCAGGAAGTGAGGGACAACTCTCTGTAGAGTGGTCTTTTGTACAAATGGCACAAACTTGGACTGCATCTAATGGACACTCCTTATGGCTGTGTTTCTTTCTGCATCTGGGGCAAAAGAGTGCCAAATTTTGTTCTGCCTCTGCTTGCTTTTGTTTGGCCTGCATAATATCAAGTTGTATTGTCAGTGTCCCCAATATGTCAATTTTAAAATTTTCTAATAAATTTCCAATTGCTGCACGAGTTACTCCTTCTGCAGAAACTCTGTTATCTCTTGCAAACCGATCATGTTCTGCTGGTTTTAGTCTTGTGCTGCCTCTCGAGCTCCTGATACATAGATTAATAATGTCAGCAAAATTTTCCTAATAAATATCTCATTTTCCCATAATATTTAGTGTTTCAATCCATTGTTCCTTCATTCCCCTAATTAATGCTGTTTTTAATACATTATCAGGTAAGGGTAATGATGCATAAGGAGATCTTTGAAGATTATATTGGAAACGTTCAACATACTCTTCTAATGTTTCATTCGATCTAGCTACCATTTGAAATATTTCATCCTTTAACTCTCTAGACCTGCAATAATCCTGATATTTTTTTAGAAAAGACTCTTTCATTTGGTCCCAGTTATTTATAACACCACCACCCAATCCCATAAACCATCTTAAAGCAACCCTTTTTAATGTGGAGGGAAATAATTTCAGTTTCTGGGGATCGGTGGTATAGTCATATCTCCTACATAGCACATCAAATTCAAATAAGAATGCATCCGGATCTTCTGATGTAAGGCCATGGAATGTAGGGATATGCTGGAGAGGAATTGCTTTCATAGGTGCATTAGCTGCAATATCCACAATGGGGTATTGCAGTGTAGAGTTTTGGGTGTTTGACTGGTTCTAGGCCATTTGGTCAAATATATGCCAATAGCCTTCTGGGATATCTAGGAGAGTATTCCTAGGTTGTCGAGGGGGAATGGCTCTTACGGAAATGGCCTTAACAACACTTCCTTTATCTGGGATGATGAGAGTGCCTAATCTCTGGGGAGGTTCAGGTTCTTGAGTTTCTTCAACTTCGTTATAAATGATTTTTGCAGCGCTTTCCTTATCTAGGCTGCTTAATCGCTGAATTACCCCAAGAGGAGATCTTGGTTCTTCAGTTTCTCCTGTTTCTCCTCTTCCTTCACAGAGGTTACTAAGGTTCCCTTCTTGCAATGATTTTGGGCTAGAGTTTTCAATTTCTTGAAAATCTTGCTCTTCGGTTTGACTATGCACCTCAGCGAAGGCTACTGATGGTGATCCTGTGGCTTGAAGGGAACTAGTAGGCTGTCTAGAAGTAACTTTTCTAGGTCCTATTGAAGGTTGAGATTCTACTTTCTTAAGGATTTCGTCTATAAAGGTTGTTCGGCCAAGGGTCACCGGCCCCTTAGCTTTATCAAGCTTGGGTAGAGGTGTGGGATCCTTTTTAGGCTTTTTCTGCTTAGTCATGCACACAAATCAACTGCTAAGTTCTACCCAAACAAAATAACAACAAATCTGCAGGAAAGCGGGCAGGGGAGCATGAGCTAATACGTACTCCACACGCAGGTTCTTACCTTCCATTTTTAAAACCCAATTCTTTCCTAACAGGTTCTTACACTACTTTGGAAAAGAAACAAATGGCTACACTCTCCCTTGGCAACGGCGCCAAAATGTTGAGCAGTAAAAAGGGTCTTTTTCACCTTTATTTACCTCACATTAACTTATCAATCCAGGAACGATTTGTTATCTCAAAGAGTGTACTCAGTTTGAGGCAGTCATTTGTCAGAGTAATGCTAGTAGTGTAGTGCTCAGAACACAAGTAAACGGATGCTTAAAACAAGATCTACTTACAGCAAAGCACTTTTAAGACTTAAATCATGCATTCAAAAAACTCTAGTAATTTATCAGTCAAGGGTACAGTAACGGTAACTCATTCCTCTGTTTACTGATGTATCTAAAGATAATCAAGGGACAAATCAACAACCTGGGAATTAGACAACAAATGTCAACGCTCTCTACAGTCTCAGATCGTTCTGCACACCAAAGCAATGATAACACAAATAACAGGAAATGGAACAACAATTAGGAAGTGGAACATCAACTGGGAAATGGAACAACAACTAGTTCTTATAAACAACGAAACCTTAATCTGCAGCAATCGTATCCTACAGAAATAAGATAGCAATCTTTACTCTAAGAATAAATCGGACAACAAACAGAAATAGAACGACAACTAATAGGCAATGAAATATAGAACAACAACTAGAGTCAAATGTAAATGTACAATGAACCAAGATAAATAACACACGCGACACGCTTAATTTTAAAAGAAGCAGTAATATGACTTTGATACAACAGGTATCAATCTCAGTTATAAAGAATAATGATTGTAATTCGTAATGGAACAACAATGTCAGTTGAACAACAATCGCGATTAACCATAGATGAATACAGTAATACCAACTTATGAACGTTACAACACGGTTACTCTGTAATTGAACAGCGATAGCATTCTGTAAGGGACAACAATGTTATATCAATGATTAAAGGAACAACAATGCATTACAAAGTCCGAATGAACAATACAACATTCCTGTTACAGAGAACAATATTACTTAGTTGAACATAAATCAAATATAACAGGACCGTGATGTAAAATAACAAAACACATCAGATTACCGAACAAAGTTGCTAATGAAAACTGCACACGCATTAGAGATAATAGTACAGGAGCAAGTGTTCCACCAGGGCCGGGCCCTTAGCCTCCAGGGACACACCGCTTGAGATTACTCCAGGATCAAAGATGGAACGACAACCAGATTTATATTAGCACATCAAAGCAGAGTTACAGTGGATCACTTCTCAATGAGAGTCGATGATCAGAGTTTCAGATACAAAGAAGAGTTACATAGAAAATAACAACAAATCGTCCCCCCGGGCTAGCAGTGCTGCCCCTTCTTATAACAGCCAAGCGGAGATACCAATGATGCAAAAATAGTTAAGATAGCGATCCCTCAGGATCAAAGGATCCTGAGGGATTCGCCAAACTGTTAATTCCCAGTTATCCATTTGTTCTCTTGCGCCGATTTGATATCTCCTTTTCCTTTCCTTGGCTGATACGCTTCAATTTGGATTGCCTTGTTTGCAAGTGGTTCCCCGCCAAAGGGACAACAGTTAACTTTGCCCTATCTTTTCCTTTAGGACGACAATCTTTTGTTTTTTTTCCTTTCCTGCATAAGAAAATGGAAATTATTAGTATTTTTGTGTTGCATATAAATCCTATAGATTTTGACATGATTTCTTATTATCTACCCAGTTCATGATGCGAAGAGGTTATGAGTTTTAAAGAAAAGATGACAAAATAATCGATAAAAACATACCTTCTTCAGTACTCCACAACATCAACTCTAGAGAGCTAGTGGCTCACACATGTGGGCTGGTGAGGGAATTTTATGTTTTAGCTAGTGGGTTGGCTTGTAACCCAAGGTTGTGTTGAGATCAAACTTGTTTTCTAGGGGAGTTTAGGCTAATTTGCACTCGCACTCCTCAAATAAATAGAGGAGAGGATCATTCATTTCTATCATCATTACTTGTGACTATTTTGACCCTCCTTGAGATTTTTGACCGTCTTGTATCTTGGATAGGTGTGATCTATGGAGAAATTTGTCTATTGGAGCTATTTTCTTGGCATTGGAGAAGTTATCTTGGATCAATAGTGGATTATACATGCATTTTATCTTGTAAGTGAACATTTTTCTTGATAATATTTTGATCTTATGTCTAATGTATGGAATGCATTGATTATCTAGGGTTTTTCTATTGCACCAATTATTGTTGAAGATCAATTGTAAAGAATCTAGATATCATCATTGTATGCATTACTCATATATGAAATGTGAATGATAATCTCCTTGGTGAATCTTTCTAATAAGCTCTCCCAAGTGATATTGATCCCCCACAAAGATAATAGTTAGGGTTTTGTGCTAGGGCATCAAAACATCCCTACTCCTTTGCAAGATTTAGCTAATCTGTCACACCCATAGACCCTATTAGCTCAAGGACTAGGAACTGTCCTTGTCAATTTGGTGATCAAACCTCATTTTATCCATAAACTTTAATTTCACTCTCTTTCTCTCTCCTAATTTTGGCCATGTTAAACTAGGGCATAATGCAAATTGGCTTAGAAGATGAAGTTTGGGTGGTGGAAGGATTCAACCTCGAAAGAAAATTTGGTTGCCTCAAAATCAACCTTTTTTGGTGGCTAACCTTTCCATTTTAAGCCTTAATTCTCTTTAGCTAAGCTTCAACTTGAGGACCTTTTTGAATGTTCTTGTGCTATTGTCTTGCTAAGATTCATTGTTTAGACACCTTTTCTTGGCGCATTGACCTTAGAATATTCCATTTTTCTTGCTATTTATCAAGCCCTAGGTCTAGCGTTCCCTAATTTGGCCTTTCTAAAGAATGTGAGTTGCCCTATTTCCCTTGGTTGGGCCTTGTACTTAAGAAGAACCATCCTCTAATAGCCTCGTGTCACTTTAACCTTTCAAACCTAGAATATATCTCATAAGTGACCTATATACCGAGAAGCCTCCCATTGGTGAAAATCCATAAAGAGCAGGGGGTAGTGGCTATGGTGACATTGGGCCGCACCTCATTGTTGTCACTTCGTCTAGTGCTTGCCTTATAGAGCACCCCTCTACAAGACCTGCTAGATTTAGAGGCAACATTTCTGGCTCCGTTGTCGGGGGAGTATTTGAGTCAACCTCCTTGTTATCTGAAGTTTGAGCTTCATGTTCTTGGTTGAGCTTATCCCATATAGAAGGATAAATATGCTCATCTGATGACTCCATTGGAAGAGCAAAGACCTAATTCTTAATTGAGCTTCAAAGTCTAAATGTTTGTAGGGTGAAGCAAGCATCTCTTAGGGAATTTTGAATTCACCCTAGCGACTTCCCATTTAATTATTATGCAAGAATTAATGCAATGGCTTCTTGGGATTTGCATTAGGTTTTCCCTGCTTTGGATGTCAAGGAAATTTGGGATATCAAAATCATCGTGATACAAAATCTATGACAAACGTGTCTAAATTTGATGGTGATCCTTCTTCAACTGTAGATCATGTTGCCAAGTTTGTCAAGTATGTTTCAGATATCAACATGGTTCATGAGGATGATCTCATGAGGTTTTTCATTAATTCCTTTGGGGATGATCAAGGAGATTGGTTTAAACATTCTTGTAGACCTAAAAGCATCCCTTCTGTTAAGGTATTCATTGAAGAATTTCTTAAGTATTGGGGACCAAGGTGTCGTTTTGAAGTTGTCCTTCAAGAGTTGACCATGGCTCTCCAAGAGGAGGGTCTCCTCAATTATACTGAAGAAGTTGAAGAAGGTCATTACCATTCCAAGGAGAACATCACCCTTGATTATCAAGTAGATCATATTGAATAGGATCATGATCATTCTATCAGCGAAAGAAATAAGGGATGTGATGAAGAAGAATACCATGAGCAAAAGGAAGAGTCCTTTCTAGATCATCAAGATGAGCACATTAGAAGTGATCTTGAAGATGGTCGAGAAAGGGAGCATAGTAAGGATCATGATGAAGATGGTTCTTTGGCAAGTGAAGTTGAGGCAAGCCCTACCCTTTTCATGGATGTTAAATTCGATGATGTAATGCCTAAAGACCTTGAAAAGGGTGATTCCATTAATTCCTTGGAAGTTAACATTTGTGATTTCCTATATATAGAAGAAGGGAAATGGGATGTGAGTAGCAATCATTTTAACAAGGATCTGATTTATGATATTGATGATGATGTTAACAATAACCTTGTCTTGCCTTATACTCCATACGATCATCAATGTATTTGAGCTATCCTTAGATCTTCCTGTTGGCGTCCCTTAGTCGTATTTAGGTCACATAAATTTTGAACATAATGAACAAGCATTGGTTGACCCTTTTGAATTTGATTGTTGTGATGAGCATCCTGGTTATCAAGATCTTTCTTGCCAACCATCTCCCTCACTCCCAGCATGTCCCTAAGGACATCAATGAGAGTTATATGCTTGAGATAGCTCTTGAGCAAAAATTCTTGAGCTTGATCATTTATTACTCCATGTTTAGGCTGCGAGAGAGGATCTAATGGTGCCGGTCTGATTCCTCTTTTCCCTCTTCATCCGTGACTCCTCTTCATGATACATGGCCTATTTATTTTCCACCTCTCACCCTTATGATATGGCATGTGAGTATTATAATTATTGTGATTATCTTTGGTTTTATCCCATGATTAGACAAAGGGGCAAGAGGTGTGGTATTGATCTAATGGTATGCTGGCTAGATTGGTTACATGATTATAATTAGGCGATGTAATATGTGGTAGCATGAAATAAGTAGTTGCATGGCATATTGTGTGAACATTCTAGAATCTTGCATTTCATATCATGTTTCATGCTAGAATAGATTGCATGTATAATACATTTTATTTTCTATTTGGATATATTATTTTCATATAAAACATGGGTGATACCCTACACCCAATAATTTTCACTTGAAGATGTTGTTTTGACCCTATGAGGTACTAGCCTTAGGGATGGTAGGGCAAGTTTTGATTCCGGAGCTAGGGCTTGGCTTTTAAGTTTTCTCCCAACTCTACTGTCTGAATGGCTTCAAAATTGGAGGAGAGTTTAAGGAAAGGCTAGTGTAGGAGACCCTAGGAGATTGAATTTTTTTGATGGCTAGCTTGTTGGGAAATTGATGCCCTAAGTACCCTAACATGGCTAGACCTAGAAGGAGCTGAAGGAATATGAGTTTTAGTGACCACCCTTGGTAGATCAGTGCCTTAATCTTTGGGAGAATGGAGTCTATGATGAATATGAGTAGGATTTCTTGGTTCCTAGTCAAGGAGGCCTCAAGATTACTTCGCTTGCCTTCTAGGTCGAGAAGAAGCAACCTTGCAGGTTTTATACTTCGATGTGCAAGAGGAATGACTTATCAAGGTCAAATTCTTTGATAGAATTACCCCTAAGAGATTTCACTCATATTACATGGCCCATACATTGAGAGATTCTATAATAGAGACAAATTCCACAATTTTAAGCAGTAAGCATGCAACAATTAGCCCTAGAACAACGAAAATCCCAGTCCAACGTATATGACAAAAACAAACAAGAATAAAATTAAAAGGCATGTGCTTACACGTAATAGAGTATATCCAACCATTCACAATTGACAATAGAGAAGCTCCAAGAGAAGATAGACCAATATCCACACATCAAAATTCATCCATAAAGCTCCAATTCATTCTCTAGAAAAAGTGCGAAAATTTCAATAGAGAGAAGTGATCTAAACCAAAGTGATGATGAGAAAATGAGCTCATCTCACTTGTATTTATACACAACTTAGGAGTTCGAATTAGCCTCCTTGGCCTACATAAGCCCCAAAAATAAAATAATGTTCTAATAATATAACTTTTGGTGACAAGCCCACCAAACTAGCTCATAAATGAAAAAGTAAGCCTCTCAAGAGGTCAATTAATAATCTATGCATGTCGTAGGGCCCTCTAAGAGGCCTAATGAGGTCCATGGGTGCCACAATGAAGAATAGGACCCTCAAAAGTAGTGGACAAGGGGTTGGCCCCTTCTAATAACCTGTGATGCTCCAAATGATATGTCGGGGCACACAATTGTCCTCATGGGTCTCCAAACAGATCAAAGACGTCTGTAGATCGCCTGCAAGGGCTAGCACCATGGTGTAGGTAATGCCACATCATTGTGCAAGTTTTGGATCATCTGCCAAGTGTATGGTGTAGATCTGGGGCCAACTGGGCATGATGGATCAGGTGCATCCTCCTCGTCCAATAAGTGAACCACGAGCAATCTATGGATCGCTATGGGGATCAATGGAGTGCAATTTGATGTTGTGGAGGCCCATGGCTCTCAATGCTCACCCTACATGTGCCAATATAGCCCTCTGGAGGATTAGGACCCTGTATAGGGGGACCAAACCCAAGATGGAAACCATCTGCAATCCTGCATAAGATCCAATGCATCCTCTAGCCTTCCAGTAAACAAGTCATTAGAGAAATTGAGTAAATGAGCTTACCTAATCATGGACCACAGGTGGGGACTTCATAATGACCTGCCCTTACATAATGGCTTCAGGATGTGCCAATGTCTCCTAAACTCCAAATGGGGTTAACCAATAATCCTATTAGGTGGTTTCTACTTCTAAAGGGGATAAAATAGTCAAGGTAGATCATTGAAGAGGTGGTGGCATGTGACAGATAGGTGAATGAAGTAGGGAATGAGAAGGGGCAGCCTTGGGTTACATGTTGGGGTACAAGAGTAACTAATAAGAGGGAAGCCCACACTTGGGTTTATAATGTGTAGGAGGGAGCAATCGTGGTACATGAGGTGCCCCGACCTTGATTTTTCCACCCTTTTCTATATGCCTTTTGCCTTTTTATGATTATTTTTGATTAACTACTCGGGGCTCAAGGAGTTAGATCATGATGTATAAGATATAGCAGTGAATTTCCCCTTTCAAGGTGGGGCGGTTCATTACCCATTAGGGGTTGGGACAATCATGGGTTCGTATATGATGAAGAAGGCTCATAGAACCTGTAAGAACCAAGGTGATGGTCATGATGATGGGGTAGAGATCATGTATTGGCTTTTTCCCACATGCTAAATGTATTTGTTCGGACCATCTTTTGCATTTTGTGGTACATTTTCCTGTTGAATGTCGCCATATATGCTTTTATCTTTCTTTTGAGTTGCATCAACCTCCAGCCTTCATTCTAAGCCATGACCCAAGTTGTGGGTAAGGGGAAGGGGCAAGCTAACCCTATGTGGACCCAATGGAGGAATGTGGACCTAGGCGGGAGAAATGATGAATAGGGTAATAATGAATGGAAAGAAGGTAATATAAGCGGACAAAGGAGTAGGACCACGCAACCAGAACTGGGGTTTCCCGTGAAATACCATCCCTAGCACCAAAGGGTTAGTAAAAGAGATCTCATAGGACTAGAATCCGAGGTTGATTCCTAAAAGGGGTCTAAGGGACAAAAGCACAAACCTAGCCCATTCTTTCTGCTGAATCCCCCCATTAATCCATGCCTAGAAGTGTCCATGATGAGAAAATTACAATACTCAATTTCTAAATGACAAGGCATACCTTTAGATTCGGGAGGCCCACCCTCAAACATATGATCACGACAGATGGGCGAGGGACCACATGGGTGGCTCAGGTGGCGGAGAAAATGGCACAATGAGCTAGCTGGTCTTTGCAAGAGGTTGTTGACTGCCAGTTGAGGACCATCTTGGAGAAATTTTTTCTCCTAGGGATATTACCTACAGAATGGTGGGCAATAGGCCCTGGGGGTGGGGGTGTGGCAGGAGAGAGGAGGGTGTTAGCCTAGAGAGAGAAGGAAAGAAGAGCATTGTTCATAACAGGGATCAGGGAGACAATCAAGTGGCGATTCAAGGGGAGTAAGTTTTGGCTAGAAAGAACATAATCAACAACATTCACCCCTTTGCCATGAAGTCGACGTGTGAAAAAGTGGGAGTCTGGGAAATAGGGAAGCCCATTAAGGATCCATATTTCATGAGACTTTGCTAGTTGTAAGAGTCGTCAGCCATAGGGTGTGAGAGGTCCCAATTCATCATTTATAACATCCAATGAAACCCCATTGACGCTGGATCTATCTCTTGGGTATAGAATACATCCTCCAGTCATTCATGGAGAGGAATTTGGAGGGCTCTGGTGTGGACATTGAAGCCACCTAGAACAATAACTTTCCTAGCTGCAGAATAATGGGTGATACTGGCATACAAATCTAGATAGTGATATCTGTCAAGGTGATGAATAGCAAACGATGGAGATATTGGAGTGAAGTGAGTGCAATGTAAATGTCCCTAGGGAGTGGGGAGACATGTCTAACTCAAACCCACATACACCTAGCAAACTCTCTGTGGCCACCAAAAATATTCTGCTCTGGAGGGAGTCTCTAACAAAACAAGCAACTTTGTTGGAGCCCCTAATACCACTAGAACTCCTTGCCTCCTGTCTGCATGCTGAGAATTGATGGTACTCTATGATGTCCAGGAGAGGTCGAACAGGGCTGTCATGACTCACGAGTCTTGGTGATGAATATGACGTCTGATGACCTGAAAACATTGAACGTGAGACCTGGTGATTACCAGAAAGATCCTTTGCCATTCCAACAACTGATGGAGATGCCTGCACTTTGTCCTCTCTCCTGTCTAGACAAGGTTACGATAATAACCTTCACATCTTGGAAGGGACTAGCAGGCTTTAGATGATAGGTGAAACTCTTCATTACTTTTCATTCAAGAGATGCTACTAATTGCCTCAAGTTGTTCACTGGTCGATATCCAAGTTGGATTTTGGGAGATTTCATAGTATAAATACAAGGTATACATAAGATTCTTGAAGTTACATAAAATTTTACATATTGCTTTACTGGATATACCAAAATATAGCAGTGATCAATAATGCATAACTCTATCAAAGTGTTGACAACAGGCTTGAAACACTAGAGCATTAACTTTCTATGGCGAGTCAACTTTTGTGCTGAAATCCTGGAGCAAGTTTTGAAACATGAAAATATGTGGTAATATTTGAGTGTTCTGTGTTTTAAGCCTAAAATCTGAATGACTTGAGTACATTTATTATTTATGTTGAATTGGGTTGATAATGAGTTTTAAATTTGTTTCACAAATTCCAATATATAAAAACATCTGCATGCCTTTTGATAAAAAAATTGGGCCTTATTTTGAGCCTTCTTATTTCTCAGATCTCTCTGATGTTCTTGTACATTTTAGCTATGCTTTACAGTAGTTGCTAAGTATACAAAAGGGGTTAATTACCTTTTTGGAGATATATAGTGCCTGACTTGCTCTTGTGTTAGGTGTTCCAAGTGAGTATGCTGGTACCTTGTCAGTGCCACTGGATTTTCCCCTCTTCCTTTTTTTTTTCTGGATGGAAGACAGTAGCAACTGCCTGCAGAAATACCAGCTGGTAACCCTAAGAGACAATGAGATTTTATCTCGAGACCTCTGTGAACTTTCACATAAGAACATCTACCAATCAAGCTAACCCTTGGGGCTAAACAATTGATTACCTATACATATGCACGCTTCGTTTTCATCATTTGCTAGCTATTGCACTATCCCACAGATATATAATATTTATTGTGCTTTCTTTAATTTTTCTAATATTTAGAGAGGACAAGCCATATGCAATCCTTTAATGCAGTGTTGTGAAAATCGCGTTTAAATCGCGCGTTTTTCAAAAAATCGCGATTTTTTCCCTTTGGCGATTAAATCGCGCTTTTTAAGGGAAAAAATCGCGGTAAATTTTTTTTTCCCGATTTTTTGAAAAAGCGCGATTTTTTGAAAAAATCGCGTTTTTTTTCGAAAAAAGCGCGATTTTTTCAGTAAAAAGCGCGGGGTCGGGCGGCAGCGGGTTTTATATGAAAAAAATTAGATTTTGTTTTTGCCCATTTGGACAGCGCGCGGGTTAGGAAGAGCTCTGAGCTGGAGAGAGGGTTTGGAGGGCGATTTCGCCGATTCAAAGGGTCTACGCTCACCATTTCGAGAGGAGATCGCCATTTTCACCGTAGAAACGGTATGTAGGTTGATTTTTTTTAGTTTTCATTGTTTCAAAACAATGTTTTTCTATGTTTTTAATTTTTTTTTGTTGAAAAACTTCATATGGGCACCATTTTTTGTTTGTTTTCATTGTGTTTAAAGAATTGTTTGTATTTCTAATTTTCTTCATTGATTTGGGATGGGTAGCTTGGTATGGCTATGGGAACCAATTTTTTGTTTTTTGTTTTCATGTTTTTTAAACATTGTTTATGTTTTTAAATTTTTTCATTGTTTTTGGCATTTGCTTGCCATTTGGTTGGGTAACTTGGGTTTGGAAGTTTGGATTCTATCATTCTAGATATTTGTAACTTGTAATTTTGTAAATGGCAAATGCTAAATTGTAATCCTAAATTCATATTTCCTAATCCTTATTAATTTTAAATTTTTCCCATAGGTTTGCAACTTCAAAGTTAAAAAACAAACATGCCAAGGAAATTGGATCCTTTCTGGGATTATGGTGAGCCTACAAGTCCGAATGATAGACAAAACTTGATTTGCAAGTTGTGTGGAAAGGAAATACACAGGGGGGTGTATAGGTTGAAGTTTCACCTTGCACAAATCCCTGGACGTGATGTGACGCCTTGTCCAAATACAAATGCTGAACTTATCCTACAAGCCACGAGAGCACTGGATGAATTAGAGCAGACTAGAGAGGCCAAAGAAGAAGTGAAAAGGCAACTAAAAAGGTCAGCTGAAGGAAGTGGTGCTGGTTCTACTGCAGCATCAGTGAATCCGATAGCTGCATCATCATTTTTTGTTCCTCGAACCACACCTGGTTCACAGCCATCTATTGGTTCAATGCTAAAAAGAAACGAGAAAGAAAAAGCTGACAACTTGCTAGCAAAATTTCTCCTCTTGAGTGATATTCCTTTCAGCGTCGTAAGGAATAATCCTTTTTTCCAACCTGCTGTTGATGCTATTGCCAGTGTTGGCCCGGGGTACAAAATCCCTTCTTATCATGATTTCAGAGGCCGGATTCTTCAAGATCAAAAGC